>JANRMT010062829.1:51919343-51936362 GCA_026402145.1 Polypterus bichir lapradei
AACACAATGGGCAGCACATTGAACACATTTTATAAGTGGTCAGAAACTTGTAAATAACTCATGAAAGAATAAAGTTACATTAAAACCAAGCACACCATTGTTTTTCTTGTGAAATTCCCAATAAGTTTGATGTGTCACATGACCCTCTTCCTATTGAAAAAACAAAAGTTGGATCCAAAATGGCCGACTTCAAAATGGCCACCATGGTCACCAAACATCTTGAAAAGTTTCCCCCCTCACATATACTAATGTGCCACAAACAGGAAGTTAATATCACCAACCATTCCCATTTTATTAAGGTGTATCCCTATAAATGGCCCACCTTGTATTTAAGTTAATGTTTTCAGTTGATAAACTATTGTGCACGGTGGCGCAGTGGGTAGCGCTGTTGCCTGGCAGTTAGGAGACCCGTCTGCGTTCACTTCCCGGGTCCTCCCTGTGCGGAGTCTGCATGTCCTCTCCGTGTCTGTGTGGGTTTCCTCCCACAGTCCGAAGGTGGACTGGCGATTCTAAATTCTCCCTGATGTGTGGGTGTGTGTGCCCTGCGGTGGGCTGGCGCCCTGCCCGGGGTTTGTTTCCTGCCTTGCGCCCTGTGTTGGCTGGGATTGGCTCCGGCAGACCCCTGTGACCCTGTCGTTAGGATATAGCGGGTTAGATGATGGCTGGATGGAAGCGATTGTGCAATACTCTGGAGTGACGGGCGAGGACGTTTGTTTCGACAGCAGCCAGCCCATTGCATTTCAGGCGTGTTCCTCCATGGGGGCCATCGGGTACTTCACCCGGCCTCTGATCACATGTACTGTGGAGCGGGCACTGACCACGTGGTGTTAGGAGTTGACCAGAGTCCACCGAGGGCATGCTGGGGGTCGCGTGCCGTGAGGTGAGACTGTTGGATCACGTTAGTCCCCGACGTGCGGTATTTAGTTATTCTTTATCTCGGTTTATTTTCATTTTATTAGTTTAGAAGTTGAACTGAAGACTAACCTACTTACTGAGCCGAGACGCTTTCTTAACATTTTGAATGTTCCTTTAGGACCGACTTGACGCCCGCCCTGCACAGTTCCGTGTCCAAGTGTAGAAAGTGAAAAGGCAGCTCACCAGTCCAGCGAGTGCGATCAGCGTGCTCTGCACTTGGGTGTGATTGAAGTTTTCAAAAAGGTCGTTGGCCTCAAAAATATCCACCGGCTTCATCCCGTAGTCCGTGATGGCTTTGATGAAGTTGCCAATGTTTTCAAGCTGATAAGAAAAAAATAAAAAGAATTACAAGATAATCCCATAACGTGTCCTCTAAATCCTCCCATTACAGCTGCACGTTGTACTTGAGGTTTATAAAATCGAACTCGCGTCGCACGACTTGAACTCCAGCGCAGGGCACTCGTGGTCAGCAGTTCAGAGTTTGTAACTTCAGAAAACCAAATGGGCCTCCGCAGCAGAAGAGCGACAGGGCAAGCAGCCAATTACAGCATGGCGTGTAAGTCATGTGCTGCCCGTCGCCGCCAAGGCACCGAGGAACACCCACAGTCCCTTGTGGTTCATTGAAGGCGCCAGGTGGGCAGTGAGCTCTCCTCACTTTCCGTTTGTTATTTTGATCATCTTTACGGATTTTTGGGACTTTTGCCCCTTAGATCGTTTCCTTTTGGGATTTTCTATTTTAAGGGCATTGCCGTCTGCGTGTTTCGGGCTCATCTGAGCTTCTTGTTCCAGAGCATTTTTTATAATAAATCTTTTACAGACGCGTGCCCACTCATGGCTCCATTTGGGACCCGCCGTTTGGCCGCACGCCGGGCACAAAGTGTACAGGTCATTGCAGTTGGGGCCCTGTGGGTCACCGGGGCGCAGACTTTACCTGCTGGTACAGAGAAGCACCTCGGAGGACTCGCCGCCGGTGGCTCACGTATGCCAGTGTTCCTCGGCCGTCGGGTTGCTGAGTGATCGGTTTAGGATTTATTTCCACTTTCCGCATTTCTAAGTGGGCTACTAGTGGGTCATCAACGAGCTTACCAAAGTGAAACTGGGCTGTGGCACCATAAAGACTGGGAAACACCTGAGAATCGGCCACCTGGGGCAGCCCTGCCCAAATTACAGTGGAACCTTGGATTGTTTTGCAAGACGAGCTAAAATTTGTAATAAATTCTGACTTGACAAACGAGCGAAGTCCTGCAATACGAGTAGTCCGTACACGCATTGTCTGCCGAGCGTCACGTGACGTCACAACTGAGCTGATGGTTCTTCTCTCTCTCTGTCTCGCTGCGGGATTGTGGGTAATCGTCAGCCGGCGTGCCTCACTCGTATAGTCCACATCCGTACGAGCGTATACCGTTTACTACAGCATTGTGACCGTGTGTGTGTGTGTGTGTGTGTGTAACGTGTGAGTCCCCGTCTTGCACCCTAAAACACGAAGCTGCGTCTCAGTACTTTAGCGACACCAGCGTTTATTCAGCTTGAAACGGGAGCAGCGCGGTTATTTGTTGTAGCGGGATCTGCCGCTCTCCTGTACACAGACGCAGCAGTCAGGCAGGCTCGTGCCCAGGTTAGTCGCCAAGTAATCCTGTGCCCTGCGCATTTATAACGTTCCTTGTATCGCCCATCAACGGCAGGCGCTTACAGCGTGCCCGCGGTCTTTACGGATTCACTCTTACGGCGGACTGCCACAGTACTGGGAGCCTGCGATTGCTTCGGGACGCTCCTCCGCGTGTCGTCCCGTTGGCCGGAGTTTAGAAACTCGCTCACACCAGCCACGATTCTTTTCAAAGGTGAAGTGCAGGTTCATTAGTTTTATGTATTTTGTATTAATCGTCTTTATATGAATAGTTTTGGGTTGAGGAACGAATCATCCGAGTTTCCAATTATTTTTATGGGGCAATTCGCTTTGATATACGAGGGCTTTGGATTGTGGGCACGTTTAAGGAACGAATTACACTCGCAAACCGAGGCACCACCGTAAACCTAAAAGGACCCTCCAACAGTCGGAAACCACACGAGACCCCGTGAAACAAGAACAAGAGTAACGAAGGGCTTATTACTACGGCCCGCTCTGCCACTTTCCAGAAGGTTGGTAGCCTGTTGAAGTACGAATCGCCTCATCTTGACATCGGTGAATTCTGCGTGTGACTGCATTGATAAAGAGTCCATGTTTGCCCTTTTTGTGACCGGCCAGGGTTTTACTGTGCATCCCACCCCAAGCCTAGCGGGTATTTTGAGATCTGCTTGGGAATTCTGTTGGTAAAGGAAGTGCTTGTTCACAACAAACATGCCATGAAGAAAAGAATCGTTATCTGTAAATCAGGAATGAATGAACTTGAATTTATGAAACCGTCCGTCACGCTCACTTATTACGTACTCGGGCCTTTACTGTGTCTTAGTAAGGCGGCCACATTGTTTTGTGTATTACAAGGAGAGCCAGAGGAGGGTGGCGGGTAGGACTGAACGCTGGGCACAGATGTCTCATGCCAGCTGTTACTTTATAATGAAGATGGACACATACCTGCTGGGGTATATGAAGGCAGCGCCCTCAGGGCCTCCGAACCTCAACACTTTCAGCAATTCAGAGGGGCACATTTGGGCGAACGCCCCGTTTTCGTCCACACTTTACATGTCAGCGGGGGGTCATTTCTCACTTTTGAGCACCGCCCCAGATTTGAGTGTGAAAAGGGCACAGCAGGCCCAATTTAAAGTTCAATGTAAAGTGCCCCCTTGGCCCACCCGTTGTGCAGCAGGACACGCTGATCTTAATGTGCTGCCCATAAAGCCCCACAGGGTTCAGCCGCGTACTTTACCTGGTGCCAGTTTTGAGAGGAGTTGTTGATCTTCTTAATGGAGCCAGGCTGCAACTTATTGACTAGTCTGCAACAAATAAAGACAATGGTTTTAGTGTTTGTTTTAGCTCTTTGATTTTATTTTCTTACAAGTAAAGGCACTCGGACCTCGGTGTGAATGACATTGGCCGACTACGATCATCCAACCCGCTATATCCGAACTACAGGGTCACGGGGGTCTGCTGGAGCCAATCCCAGCCAACACAGGGCGCAAGGCAGGAAACAAACCCCGGGCAGGGCGCCAGCCCACCGCAGGGCACACACACCCACACACCTGGGACAATTTAGGATCGCCAATGCACCTCACCTGCGTCTCTTTGGACTGTGGGAGGAAACCCACGCAGACACGGGGAGAACATGCCAACTCCACGCAGGGAGGACCCGGGACCGAATATGACTCTCCACCTATAGTCACACACACACACCAGAGGAAAATAGAAAACAAGCACAAGGCGGTTTACTGAATGAACGCCAAGTCAAGCATGAGAACTGCATGGGGCACAGCCCGGGCACGAACAGTGGCATGATGGTGAGCTCCTGTCATTATACGCCACATTTCGGTCAGGCAGAATGCCCAGCGGGACTGGGTGGTCTTTTGGCCTGAGAACCCCAACAGAAGTTTTTTTTTTTCTGTCCCTGCCAGCCATCTGCCCGTGGCACCGGCGGTGTGACCAGGACGTGTCGTACTCACTCGCACAGAATGACCCCGTCCTTGAGGGCCTCCATGAAACTGTCTCCCATTTTTTTCCCAGTGATTTCCTCTATCCAGAAGCGCAGCTCTTCTTCCTTATGTGGGTCGTACTTTTGGGCCAGCTAAAGAACAGAGAGAGGAACAGAGTTTAGTGTGGACGCTCAACGAAACCGGCCTTCACGTACGAAGCACCAACCTCGGAGATTCGTGCAGCGTTTGAATTCTGTTATCTCTGCACAACACTGACCAGGTGAAAGAAATCCTCCTTACGTTCACACGGCTCACGAGACCTCCCGGCAAGTTCACCTTTGCTGTATAAGATGGTCCATATGAAGGAGATGTTCATACAAATATGTGCTTCCTGTGCCTCCCACAGAATTGCACAATTCGATGAGCGATTAACTGGGTGCCCGAGTGGACGTCGTCAGAGTGTGCCCTTCTCTCTCCTCCATTCATTCTGTTCTCATTCGTTTGCTCAGACGACCTCACCCACCATGCTGTGCTGCCCGCCTCTTGTAGCCCCAGAATGTGCTGTGGCCCTAAATCTTATTTCTCTTTGTATTACAGTTACATTTGGGAGACTTACACACACACACACACACACACACACACACACATTCAGCAGTCCTAGCCTGACAAAGTCTTGAGTGGTGCCAACTGCCAGTCACTCCACCAAAGTATGCATTGAATTCTCCACATAGGGATCCACTGCCAGCAGCACCAACAAACATGCCGGTGTCATCACGACACATAAAGAAGCACAACTCGTCTGCTTATATGCCAACTTACTACCCAAAATATGCCCTACTTTTACTGAAGTTATTCAAATTATTGAGGAGCAACCTCCACAGCTGTGATAAACCCTGTGGGTATGAAAGTGGCAATTTTGCCAACACTTGGTGCCCTTTTATTATTTCATTATTTATTATTATTACTCGGGTGGCACAGTGGGTAGCGCTGCTGCCTCGCAGTTTGGAGACCCGTCTGGGTTCGCTTCCTGGGTCCTCCCTGCGTGGAGTTGGCACGTTCTCCCCGTTTCTGCCCGAGTTTCCAGTCCAAAGACATGCAGGTGAGGTGCATTGGCGATCCTAAATTGTCCCATGTGGGTGTGTGTGCCCTGCGGTGGGCTGGGGTTTGTTTCCTGCCTTGCGCCCTGTGTTGGCTGTGATTGGCTCCAGCAGACCCCGTGACCCTCTAGTTAGGATATAATGGATGGATGGATTATTATTACTTGGGACGCACGGGGGGCAATTTGAGAATTTAAGTACGTTACACAAACAGAAATTCACTGTTAAAAATGATAGAAAAAAATATTATTTTTATTTGTTTTTTACAGAGACATTGATATATTTATGTAATCATAGAGGGGATGCTGAAGAACCCTTTAATTTATGATTTTACAACCGGCTTGGGCTTTTCTAATTAGAAATTGTTTTTACCATTAAAATAATATGAATTGTAACATCCATCCATTTTCCAATTCGCTGAATCTGAACACAGGGTCACGGGGGGGTCTGCTGGAGCCAATCCCAGCCAGCATAGGGCACAAGGCAGGAAACAAACCCCGGGCAGGGTGCCAGCCCACTGCATTAACATAAAACAAGAAGATGTGATAATAAAAAATAAAATAGACAGCAAAGTGAGGATATAAAGAGTCTTAGAAAAGCGTACTGAAATGTCAGGGGTGGATGTTGTCCTGGCAGCGTTTGATTTAGCGAGCCGCGTTGTCCACAGGTTACGCTGTCTGACCGCCTGACCAAATGGCCTGCAGTGCCTCCATCTCTGCGCTATATTTATGTTACGATGCGCCTAAGGGGTGTCGGCACATTTGATTGGCTGTCTTGTCCCGATGATCCTTCCTTTCTCAAGCTCTAATCTAATCCTGTAATTCCTACTCCTACAGCGTCCCTCCGTTTCCAGATTCTAAATTCATTCAAAGAGGTTCTGCGGCGTCGGTGCTTACTTCACATTTACAGGTCATAAACTAATTGAAAAAGAAACCGAGTGGAGCAGATTAATAAATTACTGGTATAACACGGGACGAATGTGCAAGGAAGGATTTATGCAGTGCCTGTAATTAAAGTCTGTTCTTTTGAGGTAATATTACAGTCTCCACTCAGAACACTGAGGATTTCCCACTCACTCCAGGACGCTGTAATAAAGAGCCAGAGCACACATTTCAGCCAAAAGCTACACAGTCTGGATTGAAAGGGACGGAGAGAACGCAATCAACCTAAATAATCCAATTCGGGGTCACTGGCTGAAGCACTGGGCCTACACATGGCAGTCACAGTCGACTCCAACTTAATGTAAATCTTTATCTCTCTATTATAAAAAAAAAAAAAATCCTGGGAGAGGAAGACCCGCGAGACTAGAGAGACTGGCTACGGAGCGTCTCGCGGGGACCTTAAACATGAGACTTTGTGCCAAGCGATTGACCGAGGACCGCCTCGCGATGACGCAGAACGTGAGATTCTTGCGAGACACGCCCGACTTACAACCAAATATCAAATAAGAGCACTCAGTCGTGTTTTGGCTTTGAGCAGACGCAGATCCCGGGCTCTCAGCGCACATAAAGTGTGTAAGGACAATACGTTATAAATGAAACGTCGACGACTAAGAGAAGAAGAAAGAGCAGTGCCGAGAAAGGAGACTCAAAAGCGTTGGAGAGAACAAAATGCAAAAAAGAAAAAGAATAATCGAGGTGCAAATTCAGAAAATCTGCGGTGGGTTGGCACCCTGCCCGGGATTGGTTCCTGCCTTGTGCCCTGTGTTGGCTGGCATTGGCTCCAGCAGACCCCCCGTGACCCTGTGTTCGGATTCAGCGGGTTGGAAAATGGGTGGATGGAAATTCAGAAAATAAGGAAAGTAATAATCAGCCCGGAATAAGTGGAAATGAAACAAAGCAGGTCCAATCAGGCTCAGAACGAGAAGACAAAGAAGAACTTCATAAAGACGTTCACAAACGTTGGCGCTAAACACACGCAGAGCAGGTATGAGATTATGACAGCAGTGGAATTCGAAAGGCTCAAAAAAAAACGGCGCGATAGACATGAGGAGAAAGTTACAGAATGTGAAAGTATTGCAGCGTCCCGTCCCGGCCGAGGCCTTCAATTGTGTTTGAGTGACTGGAGGGCGGAGTTCAGCACAGAAGACTGACAGCGGGGTATTGATTGATGTGGTAAGGGGGGGGGGGGGGGCCCCCCGGGACGGGAGGAGGGTGTTTGGGGCTACGAAGTCGCCGTTCTTTTTCTTGATTGTTCAAGTTAAACTTTTGGGAGACAGAACCAGAGGTCGCTACAGTACGTATCAAAAAAAGAAAGTAAAGATCGCATTAGCATAAACAAAAGGAAATTATTACTCGAAAAAAAGGGAAAATAATCGCCACAGACCAGGTGTCACTGAAAAAAAGGCAGGACAAAGAGTAGAAAACAAAGTAAAATATCATAAAGAGGTTAAAAAACAAAGGGGCATGCAGAGCAGGTTAGAGAAAATGAAAACTGGAGTTCAAAAGACTCAACAAAACGTCGGCGCGAAACACACGCAGAGCGAGATACAGAACATGAAAGCTGACAAAAACGACAGTGTCAAAAAAAAAGAAAGTAAAGATCACATTAATGCAAAGAAAGAGAAATTATTACTCAGAGAAATAAGGAAAAGGCGAATAGAGAGCGAATATACGGACACAGGTGATATGTCAGAAGTATGGAAATATTGTAAGGCTTTGACGTTTAACTCAGAATTTCAAAAACGGAGTTTACCGCACATGCATTTATTGGTTACTTTGCAAAAAAAATGATGAACTGCTGATGATGAAGATGAAGATGAAGATGAAGATCGCTGTGTCTGTCTGTGCTGGAATTCCAAAGAGAGAAACCTGTCCTGAATTAGGGTGCAGAGTCATTACACACGTCACACGGACCTCATTATAAAGATTCAGCACGTTGGGACTCCAAAGATTCCTCTGAAATAAAAGTGAAAACTAAAGAAATAGCAACAGTGCAAAGAAAAGAAAAAAAATGTTAAAAGTGTGTATCCGGAAAACCAAACACGGAGGTTGGCGAGCGAAGCCCCCTACTCTATAAAAGTCGAATCCCACTGACTCACTCATCACGAAATCTCCCGGACCGCGAGCACTTGGGACGTGAAATTTGGCATGGAAGTTACCCTCGGCCCATAGGCGCTCGCTAAGAAACGGTTTTGAAAATTGTGTGGTCCAAGCGCGTTCTGTCTGTCTGTCCGCTTTTCACGAGAGAGCCACTTCACGGATGATTTCGATCGGGTTTCTTTCTAGAATTTGCTTGAACATTCTGTTGATTTTGCGACTTCTGTCACTGCGCTAAGAATCAGAGTTCACCTGCAGGAGCGATTTATTCGCGCTAATCCAAGAGAGAGGGAGGCTACGGGCTGGGGGGTGAAGAGTGACGTCACGATTGGGGGGCCGGGCAGGACCCTCCTCGCTGTCCTGATTCACTACGATGCGGGCGAAGCCGCGGGGGACGGCGAGTTGTAATATAATCAAAGTCAAAGTGAACTTTATTGTCATCTCGGCCATATACAAGTATACAGATAGACGGAGTTGGGAAGCTCAGGGTCCACAGATGAAGTGCGAATAATAAATTAACAATAGAATTTAAATTTAAAATTAAAACAAAGAAGTAGCAGCAATATTGACGTGTAGTTAGCAATGTGAACATTAATGCAATGTATGGTATTAGCCATCTCGATACATAATGTATTCTAATACTGTATATATTATAATGTGTGTAAATGTTCAATTTCACCCACCCTGATTTTATTCAGGACACATTTTATTTCACATTGAAGGCTGATTATAAAACATTACACATTTATAGAAGTTTAAACCCCACTCACTAATTCCCATTGGCAGAAAGAGCTTTAACAAAGCTGGCCGTTTCTGAATTTGTCCCAATCACAGCAGGCAGGGAGTCTTACCTCATCGTAGAAGATGGCGGTGAAAGGCGTTTGTGACGCAGAAATCAGCAGTTTTACTGCACTGGCAAGAACATGGCAGTTAAAGAGACTCCGTTAGCGATCTCGTCCTTAAGTGTCTAACGCTGAGCCTCGCAGTGGACCGCGCATGACGTGTGCTTTCAGGTAAATACATTAGTCCACTTACGAATAGAGGGGTCAACTCCACAGCCCAGGGTGCCAGTCTACCAGCGGTGCCAGTCCCCCACAATTTAGAGTAGCCAGTTCACCCAAACTAAATGTCGTTAGAGAGGAGGGAGAAAACGGGAACGATGATGAAGAGCCGTACGGCTGTGCTGCAATCTGAAATTCGAAACTGTTTTATCCATCCATCCATTTTGAAACCTTGCTCATCTGAGTAAGCATTGGGCATAAGGCAGGAAAAAAGCCCCGGACTGGCCGCAGTCCAGCGGTGGGTGAACACAAACATGGGCCCATTTAGTGATGCCAATCCATCTACCATGCATGAAGGAATTCCAGTTCTACCCTGTGTGTGTTAAGTGTAATGGGATGGAATTTATAGAAAGTGTATTATAATGTTTGGGTTGGCGCCCTGCCCGGGCTTCGTGTTGGCTCCAGCAGACCCCCATGACCCTGTGTTAGGATATAGCGGGTTGGATGAGATGGATTACGATGTTTGTTTGCTTGTTTGTGATTCTTTCTCTGAGCTGAGCTGTACATTTCCTGCCAGACTCGAGTCTGCGTAGTCAGGCTGGCATATTTTAGATGGCCACCGCATGCACAGACCAATCTGTAGTCCCACTCTGGGGGGCTCACCATTCACATATTTAATTTGGTGGTTGCCTGCAATGAGTTGCTAGGTCAATAAATCAGAACGACAAAGGCAGACTGGCATGACATTACCTCAGTACCTGAATTAGTCGGCCATGTAAAGTGGAACCTCCTGGGAGCTCCCAGTGGATATTAGTTTGAGGGGAAAAAATGCACTTTAATGAATACGCTCATTGAGAAGACAAAAGTACAAATTGGTCTCTGCGGGCCCAGCAAGAACCCCAATAAAAGTGGGTTTTATCACCTCGCCACATGACGCCCCAGAGCTACTTGAGAAAGGCTCACACTGCAGAAATTTAATGCCATGGGTTGTGGGTCAGGGTGACACTTGGCACTGGAGGAGGAGGAGGTACAGGCTAGTGAAAGAGCAAATGATAAAATCCGCCATAAATGAAGCCACTTCTGTGATGGAGGTTAAATGAAATAAAGGACCGTTTATTCTCCTTATCGACGTGCCATTGTTTTCTTGTGGTCACAATTAAAAAGTCCATTCTGCTTTCTTTTTGACATTGCACTCCCTTACTGTAATTCTGGTGCCACCATTTCCGTCAGCGTCTCAGATGTGTGCTCATGGCTTTGTCTTCCAAGCTACGGAACGGACATCCTCAGGTGTCCTCACATTGTCATCTCAACCACATACAAGTATACAGATAGACGGAGTTGGGAAGCTCAGGGTCCACTGAGTAACAACATGAAGTGCGAATAATAAATTAAAAATAAAACACAAACAAGACAAGACAAAGAAGTAGCGGCAATATTGACGTGTAGTTAGCAATATGAACAATACAACACAACTCGGAGTCCTGCCACGCGTAAAAGTTCACTGATGACACTGCTATGGTGGGCAGCGTCAGGAGTGGGCAGGAGGAGGAGTACAGGAACCTCATCAAGGACTTTGTTAAATGGAGCGACTCAAACCACCTACAACTGAACACCAGCAAGACCAAGGAGCTGGTGGGGGATTTTAGGAGGCCCAGGCCCCTCATGGACCCCGTGATCATCAGAGGTGACTGTGCAGAGGGTGCAGACCTATAAATACCTGGGAGTGCAGCTGGATGATAAACTGGACTGGACTGCCAATACTGATGCCCTGTGCAAGAGAGGACAGAGCCGACTATACTTCATTAGAAGGCTGGCGTCCTTCAACATCTGTAATAAGATGCTGCAGATGTTCTACCAGACGGTTGTGGCGAGCGCCCTCTTCTATGCGGTGGTGTGCTGGGGAGGCAGCATAAAGAAGAAGGACGCCTCACGCCTGGACAAACTGGTGAGGAAGGCAGGCTCTATTGTAGGCACGAAGCTGGACAGTTTGACATCCGTGGCAGAGCAACGGGCGCTGAGCAGACTCCTGTCAATCATGGAGAATCCACTGCATCCACTGAACAGGATCATCTCCAGACAGAGGAGCAGCTTCAGCGACAGACTGCTGTCACCGTCCTGCTCCACTGACAGACTGAGGAGACCCCACACTATGCGACTCGGGGGGGTAAACGTTAACATTATACAAAGTTATTGTCTGTTATACCTGCATTGTTATCACTCTTTAATTTAATATTGTTACTATCAGTATGCTGCTGCTGGAGTATGGGAATTACCCCTTGGCATTAATAAAGTATCTATCTATCTATCTATCTATCTATCTATCTATCTATCTGTGGTACAGAAATACTGCTGGTTACGACTGTAATTCGTTTCAATATTCTGGACACAACCTGAACGTAATTTCCCCATAAGATTGTATATAAATACAATTAATCCGTTCCAGACCATATGAACTGCACGTAAATTTATATTTTTTAAAGCACAAAAATAGTTAATTATACCATAGGATGCACAGTGTAATAGTAAACTAAATGTTAAAACCTTGGATAACAGAGAAAACTAACATTGTAAGAGTTTGCGTGAGATTCTTACGAACCACTCGCTGGAAACACTTTTTTCAGTTTTAATTACAGGGAAGAGAAAATGAAATGCCACTTGTCTTACGAAACTTGTCAAACCATCCTCTACTGGCTTTCAATTCCTCACCTTCGCCACTCAAAGAAGGATTTTTTTTGTTTCCGCACATTGCCATGACTCCTCCTGGCTTTCTCGATATGATCGCCTCACTTACGCTATCCTCCTCCCTGCAGGTTGCTTCTCGTTCAGCCACACTAGCAGCAGTTTTTCCGCCTCTTCCAGCACTTGAGGCCTCTGTTTGGTTAACATTGTAACTCCTTTTGCGATATCGGCTGCTTTGTTAGGCCCTGTGTACGCAAACAAAAGAAAATGGGAAACGGAGAGCGGGGGATCATTGGCATGCAGGGACACTGGCCGCCAGTGTTGTGTTTGTTCCACACCAGAGCGTGTGGTCGTAAACAGATGCAAAATTTTGGCAGACTTTTTGGTCGTAACCCGATTTGTACGTGTTCAGAAACGTTCGTGACCAGAGGTTCTACTGTATTTGTAATCTAGATACATAAATATAGTCAATAGATATGTAATATAATAAATAATAGATGCTTTCCCTGTCTTCCCACTCCGTCCAGCTCCTTCTCTAAGTTCTCACCAGTCACATCTGCTTTTGTTAATGACCTTGTATACTGGACCGCATCTCCAGCACACCTCTTCAATCCTGCCTTCATGCCATAATCCCGACTGCTACCACAATAATGAACTCATCCCTCGACACCGGCTCAGCACCGCTCACTTTTAAAATCGCTTCTGTAACTCCAATGGTCTTGATGCTGATGATCTTAACAATTTCCGGCCTATTTCCCACTTACCTTTTCTGTCAAAACTTCTCGAACGTGTTGTAGCTTCCCAGCTCACCAACTACTTAACGTCTAATAATTTGATGGCACCCTTTCAGTCGGGTGTCAGGGCACAGCACACCCTGTGAAACTGCTCTGCTACGGGTAACCAATGACTTGCTTATGGCGGCAGACTCTGGCCAGACCAGCATATTAATTCTGTTAGGCCTCAGTGCAGCATTTGACACTCGGGTCAGACATGACATTCCACTGTCCAGAATGGAGAACATGCTGGGTATCTCTGGCACTGCCCTCCTGTGGTTCAAGTCCTATCTGACTGATAGGCAGCAGCAGGTCCAGCTGAGCGCCAGTCACACAAGGAGCTCCTCAGGGCTCTGTCCTCGGCCCTCTTCTCTTGTCTTCTGTATTTATATGCGTCCCCTCTGCCATATTATTCGTAGCTATGGACTGGGTTATCATTTTTATGCAGACGACACTCAACTCTACGTCAATGTTAAAAGTGCAACTTCATCAGAACTCTCTCAGTGAAATTAAAACCTGGATGGAGCAAAACTCTTTAAAAATTAAACTGCAACAAAACTGAACTCACTAAGTGCAACTTAATAAAATGAGCTCCTTCCCAGTCCATCTCGGCGGTGATCTCATCAGACCTGCCTCTGCTGTAAAGAATCTCGGTGTCATTTTTGATTCGTCCCTTTCTGATTCCGCTCACATAAATCACGTTAAGAAACTTTCTTACTTTCACCTCCGTCACGTATCCCGTGTTCGCTCCTTCCTCTCCTTTTCTAATGCTGAGAAACTTGTCCCTGCCTTTATCACATCCCACATCGATTATTGTAACTCGCTGCTGGCAGGCGCCCCTTCTAATCTTACATCACAGCTCCAGCTTATTCAAAACTCGGCTGTAAGAGTCCTGACTCGAACCAACAGCAGCGAGCACATCACACCATCCTGCTCCGTCTTCACTGGCTCCCCGTGTCTTACAGAATCGAATATCAAATCCTACTAATAACCTACAAAGCCTTAAATAACCTCACGCCAAGCTACATCAGTGCCCTTCTCCATCACTATGTGCCCGTCCGCCCACTCAGGTCCTCTGATTCTGTGCCCCACACTAATCTACACTCCATGGGTGACAGCAGGGCCTTCAGCTGTTTAGCGCCCAGACCTCCCGAAATTAAAATCAGGTCAGCGGACTCCATGAACTCCTTTAAGAAAACAACTTGAAACTCATCTGTTCAGGACGCTTTTAGCTCATCTGGACTTTACTACCCTTCTCTCAGTTTACCTCCATGTCAAGACGCTCCTGTCACCTGTGTGTGTGTGTGTGTGTGTGTGATGGGCCAGCAGTTATGTTGTCTGTTAGGCTTTGCTCTGAATTTACTGTCTTCCTCTTCTTTATTTATCTGGTTTGTACAATGCTATGTACTGCATACCCTGCCGTTCTTTCTTAAACTCTGTCAAGTGCCCTGAGCATAGGAAAGGCGCTATATAAATAAAATGTATTATTACCTAATGTCCATCACTTGTCCGAAACTTGCCATCATTACGTCAAATCCTGTGCAGGAGTCTGAAACGCTGTCACTGCTGAAAGCCAGGAGGACCCACACATGAGACACCGGGCCGCTCCGATGACGCGTACGCTCAAGGCTCAAGTGTTAAGAAGCCGCATTTCGAAATCAAGGGGCCCGCTTGGCGTTTGTCGTCGTCCACCCCGTCCTCGGCTTTTCTTCACATCATATTGGTGTTGAAACAAGCAAATAAAAAGCAGGGCCGGGCCGCTGCATCTTCAAGGGAAAGCAAGTTTAGCCATCTTTCATCGTGTATCGTCACGGCCCGTCTCGTCAAGTCAAAGTCAAAGTGAACTTTATTGTCGTCTCAACCACACACAAGTATACAGAGAGACGAAACTGTGAAGCTCAAGGGTCCAAAGAGTAACAACACGACGTGCAAATAATAAATTAAAAATAGAATTTAAATTTTAAATTAAAACACAAAAAAGACGAGACAAAGAAGTAGCAGCAATATTGACGTGTAGATAGCAATATGAACATTGATGCAATGTATGGTATTTGCAATCTCGATACATAAATATAGTCACTAGATATGTAATATAATAAATAAATAATATCCATCCATCCATTATCCAACCTGCAGGGTCACGGGGGTCTGCTGGAGCCAATCCCAGCCAACAGAGGGGGCAGGGCAGGAAACAAACCCCGGGTACGGACACACACACACACAGACAGACAGACAGACAGACAGACAGACACACACACACAGAGTGCAGTGGTAGTGCTGCTGCTTTGCAGTAAGGAGACTGTGTTAGATTGTGGGTTCGCTTCCCGGTTCCTCCCTGTGTGGATAGCGCTTTGAGTACTGAGAAAAGCGCTGTATAAATCTAATGAATTATTATTATTACAATTTAGAATCACCAATGCACCTCACCTGCATGTCTTAGGACTGTGGGAGGAAACCCACGCAGACACGGGGAGAACATGCAAACTCCACGCAGGGAGGACCCAAGAAGCGAACCCTTAAGGGTCTCCTAACTGTGAGGCAGCAGCGCTACCCACTGCGCCACCATGCCACCCAGATACATATACGCACTAGATATGTAATATAATAAATAATAGATACAGATAATAGAGAAATAGTCAGCGTATGCTAATAGTTGTTTAAGACGTGTAAACAATGACAGGTCAGAACGCTTGACGTTACTTCCCCACAGGGGTCCTTATTTACGGTCCTGGAGTTTTGCAGTGACTGCAGGTTTTTGTTACAATTCAGAACCCTTCATTTAACTACATTTGGGTTTTACTTGTTGCCTCATCATCAGGTAATAATGAGGTGCAAATGACAAAAGAACCAGCAGCGCTCCAGCTAACTTGCCTCCATTTAAACCTGTGTATGTTCATCATGAAGTGCCTCTGTTAGTAAAATGTCTGGATATAAATGAGAGAGAAGGGAGGGACCAAGAGGTACAAATCTGTTGTGGGCCACAAAGCGTATTGATATGTGAGAAAGGATTTGTCTCGGAAGAATGAACTTACAGATAAGACATACGTACGGGTCAATACCAAGATTCATTATCTGCTAGGCCCGACTTGAAAACCTGCGGCCGTCCTGGACAGGAGCCGAGCACCCCAGTCAGTTTCAAAGGTGGGCGTTGAAATCGCACGGATTTCTATGTAAATATTGTTTGGTTCTCCCCATTAGTTTTGTTACACACTTTCTCAGACTCCTCTCCTATAGAATCTCTCACCTCAGCACTGGGGCTTTACGTTCGCTTCTTACTGTCCGAGAACCTCGCTGAAGTGAATGTGACTTTAAGAGGAGAGCAAATGACGCGATGATCAGCCACACAGTTGCTTTTCCTCGCCTGCCTGACTCCTTCTACCTCTCAGTCGTATCCCCCCTTTGCTTCTCCCTGGCTCCTCTTTCATGATCCACATTCCTGTATCCCAGCCCAGAGAACTTCTTTCTGACAGTATGCAACATGAGCCAACACAAACAAGAAGACCACAAGCTCCAAAAACTGAACAAAAATGTAAATGTGAGATGGGCTGCGTCCGGGACGGATGAAAGAGAATCGCAGGCAGACAGCGTCTTGTAGAGGCCGAGGCTCTCTTAATATAAAGACTTTCCTTTTTACTCTGCGTGGCTCAAGCACACGCGCACAGGGAGCTGCTGGCTAGTTAAAGTAAAAGATAGAGTGAAAGGCACTATATGATGGATGGATAGATAGATAGACAGATAGATAGATAGATATGAAAGGCACTATATGATGGATGGATAGATAGATAGATAGATAGATAGAGTGAAAGGCACTATATGATGGATAGATAGATAGATAGATAGATAGATAGATAGATAGATAGATGTGAAAGGCACTATATGATAGATGGATAGATAGATAGATAGATAGAGTGAAAGGCACTATATGATGGATAGATAGATAGATAGATGTGAAAGG
>JANRMT010062829.1:51936567-51957979 GCA_026402145.1 Polypterus bichir lapradei
ATAGATAGATAGATAGATAGATAGATAGATAGATAGATAGATAGATATGAAAGGCACTATATAATAGATAGATAGATAGATATGAAAGGCACTATATAATAGATAGATAGATGTGAAAGGCACTATATGATGGATAGATAGATAGATACTTTATTAATCCCAAGGGGAGACTCACAATAAAAATCAACCTGCTGAGGTTTACTACACACACTTCAGCCAT
Organism: Polypterus bichir lapradei; assembly: GCA_026402145.1. Taxonomy (NCBI): domain Eukaryota; kingdom Metazoa; phylum Chordata; class Cladistia; order Polypteriformes; family Polypteridae; genus Polypterus; species Polypterus bichir. The sequence goes on from JANRMT010062829.1 coordinate 51,936,788, forward strand.
CTAGAATGTATCCATCCATCCATCATCCAACCCGCTATATCCTAACACAGGGTCACGGAGGTCTGCTGGAGCCAATCCCAGCCAACACAGGGCGCATGGCAGGAAAGAAACCCTGGGCAAGGCGACAGCCCACCGCAGGGCACACACACACACCAAGCACACACTTGGGACAATTTAGGATCTCCAATGCACCTAACTTGCATGTCTTTGGACTGTGGGAGGAAACCCACGGGGAGAACATGCAAACTCCACGCAGGGAGGACCCGGGAAGTGAACCCAGACGGGTCTCCTTACTACAAGGCAGCAGCGCTACCCACTGTGCCACCGTGCCGCCAGAATGTATACAGTGCTTCTTCTATTGGTCTGTATATCGAGGAGGTTTACTAACCCACCAGCCCCCCTGCCATCCCACACAATTCTAAAATATAACCCGTTGCCCTCACTAGGCTCCTGTAGGGGGCGCACTGCACATTCTCGTTGAACATCTCCAGTAGCCACTGCTGCCTCCTCGCCGTCCAACACACGAGCACAACACCCTTAAAACGTAAGCAGAGTTCTCTTAAAAACACGGCCCGAGTCTATCAGGCCCCAGTTTAATTAGGACCGCGTCCTTTAGGGGGCTACAATTCAGCTGTTGTCGGGCCAGGGTTCACAAACAGTCACTACTGGCTGGGGATCAACAAATACAAGAGAAAACCCCACAATGTCACGTTTGGCCCGTGGGAGCTGCGATGCGAGATAATCAGTCAAATTCACTATCAGGTGGGAATGACGTGATGACTCGAGAAATTTAGCGCTGAAGTGCGAGCTGGATGAACCGATAACAGCTTGCTATTAAGTGTCAAGTTCAACTAGCCTGCATGTTCCCAAAGAGAAATGATGTCAGTAGCCTACTGTACCTGCCAAGGGCTGAGTGACATATTACTGGAGTAGACTGGCAGGCGGGTGGGCGGGCGCGCTGGCACTCTCACTGCTTGGGTGGTGTGGAGTTTGGCTGCTGCATCACTGGTGCATATTGACAGCTACGGGATTGTCCGAATAGTGGACGGCGTGGCTGTTGCTCCTTCACAGACGGGCCACTTAGAGGATATTTAAAAAAAAAAAAAAAAAATGTAGACACTGCAGTCATTTCCAAAATCACTCCTGGGAATTTCTTTTAAGTGAGTGTTTACGGCATCCTGGTATAATGCTGACTACATCACACTTTAATGTGTTTGTTATAAAAATGCCATTATAACCCTTGAAGACTACAATTGGATGGCAGCATTTCCTGGTCCTCTTGTATATTAGATCAACACATCTGGGATGAAATTCTCTCATGTACTCATGACGTCACTAACTTTAGTATTACATCTTGAATATGACTCTCTTACAGACAGACCTCAGTATGTGCGTCTCGGGGACTGCAGCTCTGACATTGTGGTCAGCAGCACAGGAGCGCCGCAGGGGACTGGACTTTCACCAGTCCTGTTCAGCCAACATACATCAGACTTCCAATACGACTCGGAGTCCTGCCACGTGCAAAAGTTCACTGACGACACTGCTATGGTGGGCAGCATCAGGAGTGGGCAGGAGGAGGAGTACAGGAAACTAATCAAGGACTTTGTTAAATGGTGCCACTCAAACCACCTACACCTGAACATCAGCAAGACCAAGGAACTGGTGGGGGATTTTAGGAGGACCAGGCCCCTCATGGACCCTGTGATCATCAGAGGTGACTGTGCAGAGGGTGCAGACCTATAAATACCTGGGAGTGCAGGTGGATGATAAACTGGACTGGACTGCCAATACTGATGATCTGTACAAGAGAGGACAGAGCCGACTATACTTCATGAGAAGGCTGGCGTCCTTCAACATCTGCAATAAGATACTGCAGATGTTCTACCAGACGGTTGTGCTGAGTGCCCTCTTCTACGCGGTGGTGTGCTGGGGAGGCAGCATAAAGAAGAGGGACGCCTCACGCCTGGACAAACTGGTGAGGAAGGTAGGCTCTATTGTAGACACGGAGCTGGACAGTTTGGCATCTGTGGCAGAGCGACGGGCGCTGAGCAGACTCCTGTCAATCATGGAGAATCCACTGAACAGGATCATCTCCAGACAGAGGAGCAGCTTCAGCGACAGACTGCTGTCACCGTCCTGCTCCACTGACAGACTGAGGAGACCCCACACTATGCGACTCTTCAATTCCACCCGGGGGGGTAAACGTTAATATTATACAAAGTTATTGTCTGTTATACCTGCATTGTTATCACTCTTTAATTTAATATTGTTATTATCAGTATGCTGCTGCTGGAGTGTGTGAATTTAGATTAATAAAGTATCAATCTATCTATCTGATGACATCCTTGTTTTCAGTACGATGTCACAATGATAACATATTCGTATAAAGCTGGCTGTGCTGCCTGTCTAAGGAGAAGGCGATTGTGACTCAGCCATGTAGGTAATCCTTGTAGTGCTCGTGTTTTTTTTATTGGATATGTGGGTTGTCCATTTTCTGTGGTATCCGCACCCAAACCCATTGTCTCATGGCGGCTTTTTCCTTTTAGAACAGAGCTGCCCGTTTTCACTGCTTCATCTCGGTGATGCTCATTGAACTGACCACTCGTACAGTCGAAGTGTTTTGCTGGGAATTCACCTGCGACTGCATCGGCCTGGCTTAGTCATGTCGGGCCTGAGGCGTCCCAGCCTGCACTTTGGTTTATCGTTTGTCGTCCACCACCCGAGGTTATCAGTCATTAGCATCACAGCTAAGCCCGGAAGAATTGCAGGAAAGTCAGTGCCAGGCTCCTGTTGCTGGTGTATAATGTCGGACAACAGAAGAGGCCAATAAGACCAATTTTCCTATTTTAGACCCTTATTTGGTATTTGTACTATCATTTTTTTTTTTTTTTTTTACCTTCTTTAACATGTTTTGCTTATTTTTGAATTTTTCTTCCTAACCTTAACAGACAGACAGATACACAGACCCAATATTCTGGGCGTCTGTAATGTGATTACTCACAAACTACTGTTGCAACAACCTTGAGCCTGCTCTTGATCGAAAGTTTATGACCCGATACATTCTGGTAATTCAGAAATTCGAGGTACTGGCAGACTCGGTAAACTGACTTGTGCTTGTGAAGTGATAGGCAAACAAAGTGATAGAAAAAAGAAGACCAACTACAGCTGCTGAGCGTCAAGCAAATTGCAGAGGCCAATGAAGTGACAACGAAGAATACAAGAGGAGGAAGAAGAACACCATCTGCTAAATCCCTTATTTTCCGCCTGCATTTTTAAAAATTTATATATTTTTGTGTATCGTTACACTGCAAAATGCTTGTGTATTTGTAATAGATTTTTAAATAAATGTAAAAAGTACAGCATTGGAATGTGTTCTGTTCATAATATAGGATGGTCCACATCTAATTATGCAATTTTCATCACACTATAACTTATTACGTAGAAAATCACCCGAAAAATCCCGGACCATCGAGAAGTGTGCGAACTTACGACATGAAGAATCGTCTTCGTGCCGAACTGGAATCGTCCCCACGTAAATCAAAGTCATCAAGACGATCTGGATCTGCGTAATTAGATCTGGACCGCCCTGTATTTCTAATAGCATAAAAACAGGTTACGACCAATAAACCATTTTAAATTGTAACAACTTAAAAAATAGATTTACTTCTGGCGATTCTAAATTGTCCCCAGTGTGTGCTTGGTGTGTGTGTGTGTGTGTGCCCTGCGGTGGGCTGGCACCCCGCCCAGGGTTTATTTCCTGCCTTGCGCCCTGTGTTGGCTGAGGTTGGCTCCAGCAGACCCCCGTGACCCCGTAGTTAGGATATAGCGGGTTGGATGGATGGATAAAACAAGTGAATTACAACCCAATCACTCTAAATGATTTGCCTCAACTTAAAAAATTGTGGATCTAATAAGATAAAAAGAATGATATTGGTTCAGATTGAAAATATTAAGTGCGACTCGTTACCCTAATTATTTGAAGTTGAATGGCGGTTATACTTTTTCAGTGCAAGAGAGACGGCATCGTTTCATAAAGTTGGTAGAATTACTCTTTGAAGTTCTTTCTCAGAATGCTAATGACAACAACAACAACATTTATTTCTATAGCACATATTCATACAAACAGTAGCTCAAAGTGCTTTACATAATAAAGAATAGAAAAATAAAAAACATAATAAGAAAACAAAATAAATCAGCATTAATTAACATCGAATAAGAGTAAGGCCCAATGCCCGGGGGGGACAAAAAAAACAAAAAAAAAAAAAAACCTCCAGACGGCTGGACAACAGAATTGATTTGCGTCCAACCAATAAGACAGTCTGGGCCTTGAGATGGCAGAACAGTAATGGCCTGACTGGCACTATTTTGAATTGTTTAATTGCAGCACATTTTTGATTAATATAGCAATGTAATTCTTCTTAATTTTTTGAATTATTAACTATTTACTCTTTCACCTTGACTCGTTTTTTTAAGCATTACTTGTGCAGAGTAGCACTTAAAAGAACAGAGAGACATATGACTGAGTATGGCAATGAACCAGTAATTCAAGGAGGCTTCAGTTAATTGTCATGAATTTGTCTCTAAAAATAACAGCGTCTTTGTACAATAAAGAGGAGCCCAAGTTCATCTGAAGTATCTGAGTGGCACACTTGGACAGTTTAATGATGCGTCAGCGGTAAATGAGGGTAATAATAAAAATCAAGAATGGAAAAGGTGGGCATTGTGAGGAAGGCACAGGTGAAGCGTATGAGGTGAAGTAAAGTTACGACATATGAGTGACACAGGTGTGCAATTTAATACTTGAAAAGAGACAAGTGAACAGAAAGATGAAATAAATAGCGCTAGTGTGCGATACAATGGAGCGGCCAGGGAAGGCGTCACTCGTGACGTAACGAGGAGACTTCCACCCGGGGGGCTCTGAACAATTGTCGTTACTGTTCCTACCATGAGATTTATGTGACATTACTGCTCTGTGTAAAATAATGATGGGAAATGCCTGTCAAAAATAAAAATAAATAAATACATATTAGAGGCTCTTTTATTTTTCTAAAGCTCAGAGCAGTCCGTGTGTCTCCGATGCCAGAAAAGTAAGAAAGCAGAAAAACTCGGCAGTAGCTCATTGGGGAGGAAAAAAAAAAAACCAGCACAAAGCCCAGTTTTCCACAGCTCCAGTTCAGACACCCGATACCACATGGGTGGGTTTCATCGTCTTGCCTACCTAGTAAGAGCTGCACAGTAAAGGATAAAAAGGGGAGCGTGGACCTCCATGCTCTGGCGAGGCCAGCCAGCCCTGTGCATTTCCTCTTTCAAATCCCCAAAGATCAAGCGACTATTTCAAATCAGGACACAATAGCCGCATCTGGCGCGGATATCACTCTCAGCCGCGGCGTGAAATGCGCCGCCAGTAAACAGTGGCTGCCCCCTCAACCCGCCACCCGCTCTTCGCTTTTATTCCTCAAGCGCGATCACCTTAAATGGAAGCGCACGCTGATCAACATGCCACTCTTAATCACATTACTGGCGAAACAAAAAAGAAGGAGACTCCTTTGCCGAGGGGAGGCTGTCTGGGTTTCTGTCAGTTCCACTCCTCGCCGCTAAATTTGGAAATCACAGTTTGCAGATTTCAGGTTATGCACCATTAGCAAGTAACTTATTCAAGTGAATGGATTCAATGGATCAGCTAGTTACTCTTTTGAGTGCACATTTAATAATGAACTAATCAGTAATCAAACAGATCCATTCATTCATAGGGTCGGATTATTTAAGCTATACTGTAATAGCTGTTCTCTGTCCCTTCCACGGTTCACTCTTCTCTTAAACTAAAACAACACATTTATGATTCACAGCCCTGAAGGAAGAAAAAAAAAAAAAATAACCAATCCAACTCGAGTGGCTTCACTTGATGAGGAGTGTTTACTTATCCTGAGAGGCTTCAGTGCCATCTGATACTATGGCACTTCACGCCCAACCGGGAATAAACTGATAAAAAGTGCCCTCAGGAATTCTCCACATAACGCAGTTAGATTCCCAGAGCCAAGTCCTAAATCCAGCCTCAAATCGGACCGGCCGGGAGCAATCGCCACCGTTATCTTCCGTCACTGCCAAAAGAGATGCCACTCTGCTGGGCCCTTGAGCGAGACCCTTAACCTTCAATTGCTCCAGAGGTGCTGTACAATGGCTGACCCTGGGGTATGCGAAAAGATGCATTTCACTGCATGTTGTCCTGTAGAACTATGGATGTGACAAATAAAAAAAGAATTATAAAAAAAAAACCTTTCATAGTCAGGGTCAGAAGCTGCCCAACAAAGTGCCAGCGCTGTATGTCTGTGCCCCCAGTTTGTTCCTGGTTTCACACCACCACCACCACCACCCCTGTCTTGGCTTTAGGTAACCATAATGTGCAGTATAGGGTGGTCCAGATCTAATTACGCAATTTTCATTACGCTATAACTTATTAAGTTTATCACATAGAAAATCACCCAAAAAATCCCGGACCATCGAAAGGTGTGCGAACTGACGATATGGAGAATCGTCGCCGCATAAATCAAAGTCTCCCAGACGATCTGGATCTGCGTAATTAGATCTGGACCACCCTGTATGTGTTATCAGTAACCTTCCACTAAGACTCCCTGGTGCCATTTAGTGGAAAGGGCACTAGAGATGGTGACACATCAGTTTCTCGCAGCTTTTACCTTTGTCTGCTCTTGCCCACGGTGCTCCTTTCCAGGGTATGGGGCATTGCCCCAGTAAGTGCATGCAGCAGCTTGTGCCAAGGCTCTCAGATCATCAGGTATGGTTCTGATGTAACAAACTCAAGCGTATCTCCTATCTTGTGACATCTTGCTGTGCTTCATCATCATCATCATCATCAAGTCCTCCCATGAGAACCCTGAATACCACGAGGACTGATTGAGGTCATTTATGTCAGGTAGAATGCCTAGAGGGGGCTGGGTGGTCTCGTGGCCTGGAGCCCCTGCAGATTTTATTTTTTTCTCTGGAGTTTCTTTTGTTTTTTCTGTCCCCCCTGGCCGTCGGACCACCTTACTTTTATTCTGTGTTAATTAGTGTTCTCTTATTTCATTTTTTTTCTCTTTCTTCATCCTGTAAAGCACTTTGAGCTCCATTATTTGTATGAAAACGTGCGACAGAAATAAAGGTTGTTGGTTGTTGCTTTGTGGATAGCCAGGTGATCTGATGCTGTTATCTTCGTATAAACCCAGCAGGATGTCTTTAAGTGCTAATGAGGGTGGGCATCAACTACTGAAATTCCTGCTGACCTCCAAGTCAGTCTTTCTCCTGTGTAAGCGTGTAAGCGGTACATAATCCTTGTAAATCGACATTTTAACTACTAGTATACAACGTTTTTCTTTCTTAGTCATTTATAGGAGTGAGCTATGAGATGGGATTGAAGGAGCTGAAACACAGATAACGAAGGAACACGAGGGAAGTGTTTAAATTATGAAGGGAGTTAGTCCAGTGGGTCCCAGCTGTTACTTGAAAATGAGCTGTCATGCAAGAACGCAGTTGGAGACTTGGCCGGTGGTGGATTACGCACAAATGTTAGAAAGTTGTCTTCACGCAAAGAACCAGAGACCCAAGGAGTAAACTAGCAAGTAGCGTGGTGGACAGGAGGACTCTGGGGACCTTCAAAACCTGACCTGATGATATTTTAGACAGCAGGGGCGAGTAGGATAAACAAGCGTACTGGCCGATCGGTCGTCTAATGCTTTAACTCTTTGGGGGCTGAATATTTTTTGCCATTTTTGCTCTTGTTTGCACCTTACAACTCTCACGAGCGGTCAAACCAATGAAGCTAACTTTTCTAGCAACGAGAGTCCAACTAAAACATAACGGTTGGTTTTGTCACAGTTTACAGTTGATTACCATCGTCAAGTCCTCCTTTTGACTAAAGTCGACATCAGCCCTGAAAGAGTTAATATGTTTTAATGAATAAAAACAAAACGCATCAAAGTGAGAGTGAGAGCGGTTCTCCTAAACGTGGCAGCAGATAGGCAGGCTTAGGTATCTTGACAGCATGAAAGTCCATCTCCAGGAAAGTACACCAAAGAACAGCAGGGTACATCGTTTGAACGGTGGAGTCTTTTGTATGCCCCTGCAGTAAAATTGTTTTTCATAATAAAATAAAAGGGTGGCACAGTGGGCAGCGCTGCTGCCTCGCAGTAAGGAGACCCGTCAAACAATCACTGCAGAATGTCACAAGCAAACGCAAGGCTTTGCCTTCACTGACCTCCTCCTCCCACCGCAGCCATCTCATTTGGGCCACTCTGTCCTCCCATAGGGCAGCACGGTGGCACAGTGGTAGCAGTTAGCATACCCAGGTTCGCTTCCTGGGTCCTCCCTGCGTGGAGTTTGCATGTTCTCCCCGTGTCCGCGTGGGTTTCCCCCCACAGTCCAAAGACATGCAGGTGAGGTGCATTGGCGATCCTAAATTGTGCTTGGTGTGTGCCCTGCGGTGGGCTGGCACCCTGCCCGGGGTTTGTTTCCGGTTTTGCGCCCTGTGCTGGCTGGGATTGGCTCCAGCAGACCCTCTGTTAGGATATAGCAGGTCGGGGAGAATGAAGTTGAGGCGATTTGTACTTCTGGCTATGGGCCATAGAAAAACAACAGGCTACCAACGTTGTAGAAAGTGGCAAAGCCAGCCGTAGTGATAAATCCTTCATTATTCTTGTTTTTTATTTCACGGGGTCTCGTATGGCCCTTTTACGTTTATTTTGGGCAGGGCTGCCCCAGGCGGCTAATTCTCAGGTATTCAGCCCACACCACTTGCCTTACTCTTGTGTTCCCGGTCTTTATGGTTGGACACTCACTGACTGACTGACTGACTGACTGATAAAGTAAAATGTTCTCAGGCAGAACAGGACATTGCCTTTCAGCAAGTGAGTGTACCTGCAGGTATTCTTTGCGAATTCCGTTGGTATTAATAAAGGTTATGTAATCTAATATGTGTTTAATACGTATATGCATCATTGTTTAAAGTAGTTCTTAAACTTTGAAGTTTGACAGTTGAAAAGTCATCAGTAGTTGCCTGAGGAAACGCCACTTCAGAAGATGGCAGGTGAGACTAAGATACGGATTAATGTGCACCGCTCAGTGATTCACCAGCTCCATACGACTTCCACACGCGTGGCGGGGATGTAGAAAGCAAAGAATCAAATCAAATGGAAAAGTGAATAATGTTAGATCATTTTAAAACACAGTAAAATCATCACAGTCCTCGATGAAACAGAGGTGCGGGCAAAGCGTTTGAGAAAAAGTATTCTTAAATATTATTGACTTTGGAAGATTTGGTTTAAAGGGGCAGCACAACTGAACAGTTAAAGAAATGCTGAACATTTACGAATAGTCCTAAACTAGTGGCTCGCCTTTGCAGCACAAAAGAGTTTTTTTTCCCAGATTGGGACACGGAGATGGTTTAAGACGTGCGTTACTGGACTTAGTGAAAACGATTCATTAATAAGCAGTATAAGAATATTCTTATTTAATGAAATAAAAAAAAACAAGCTTTCTGGGGATACTTGCTTCTTACAACAATCACCAGGGTTACTATATCCATGCCCTAAACTGATTTTACGTACTATTAGAATTTATAAGATCATTTTCAGATTATATGAGATAAACTTTATTAATCCCAAGAGGAAATGCTGACGATTAAAGCAGCAGCAACTTAAAAAAAAAAGCAAAGATTCAAACTCACAAGAGTAGCACAGTAGTGAACTATCCATCCATCCATCCATCCATCGTCCAACCCGCTCTATCCGAACTACAGAGTCACGGGGGTCTTATTCAGTCACGTTTAAAATTCTCCCACACATCCTTCCATTTTGATGGACTGCACTCTTACCTTCTGCTTCATTATGCCAGACGTCGGGCACTGAAAATGAAGAGACTACACACAACAGGCATTTGTGCATACAGTACGTCTGTTTCAGTGAGGCCTCTACAGCTACATCTTTTAGAATATTGTGGAAATGCAGAATATAATATGCCAGAATATAACGGCAGAATTAATAAGGGAAACATCTGTTGACTTCATCAAGTCAACCCACCACTGCCTTTAGGTAACTGGCAGGTCCATAGTCAGTAGCCCCAAGCACATTATGAGTGTTACTGCAAGCCAGAAATGAATCAAAATGAATAATAAATGCCTTATGAAACCAAGAGATGCTCTGCACGGAGTCCATTACTGTTCTAATAACTTCTCTAGGGCCCGGATTTCAGCTCTCAGGTCCTTCTACCTATGGCTCTGTCAGTTTTATCCAAGTTCTTCTTACATCTTAAACATCCATCCATCATCCAACCTGCTATATCCTAACTACAGGGTCACGGGGGTCTGCTGGAGCCCACACAGGGCGCAAGGCAGGAAACAAACCCCGGGCAGGGCGCCAGCCCTCTGCAGGGCATACACACACACACACACACACATTAGGGACAATTTAGGATCGCCAGTCCACCTAACCTGCATGTCTTTGGACTGTGGGAAGAAACCCACGCAGACAGAAACTCCACACAATGAGGACCCGGGAAGCGAACCCGGGTCTCCTAACTGTGAGGCAGCAGCGCTACCCACTGTGCCACTGTGCCACCCCACATCTTAAACATTTGAATATAAAGTTTATTGACAAGTGTAAATGGAATCATTGTGGGTATACAGAGTGGTATACTGATAATCCTATCTAGGGTCGCTTCTTGCCTTTGAAGAAAACATAATAAACTCCAGCTCCTGTAAGCTTCTATACAAAATGGATAATATTATATCGACCCTACAATGAGCTGGTGTCCCATCTGGGGATGGTTATTACTTTAGGTAGGCTCTGACACCTCATAAACCTGTAATAGAGAAAACAGATTTGAAAAACAAATATATGGATGGATAATAATGTGTTCTTGGTGTGTGTGTGTGTGCCCTGAAGTGGGCTGGCACCCTGCCCGGGTTTTGTTTCCTGCCTTGCGCCCTGTGTTGTCTGGGATTGGCTCCAGCAGACCCCCGTGACCCTGTAGTTAGGATATAGCGGGTTGGATAAAATATGGATGGATAATAATGCCAAGCCCAGCATACACGAAGCAGTCATGAAGACATTATTTTAGCAGCTGGGAATATATTCTGTCAATAGCGTTCAATGCTGATATTTTGTGGTTTGGCCTTTGAGGACCACTCTATTTGAGGGGTGTGGAATTTAGTCAACTGCAGTAAAACAATGACCTGACCGTCAAATGATCACTGCAGAATGTCACAAGCAAACGCAAGGCTTTGCCTTCACTGACCTCCTCCTCCCACCGCAGCCATCTCATTTGGGCCACTCTGTCCTCCCATAGGGCAGCACGGTGGCACAGTGGTAGCAGTTAGCATACCCGGGTTTGCTTCCTGGGTCCTCCCAATCATGGAGTTTGCATGTTCTCCCCGTGTCTGCATGGGTTTCCTCCCACAGTCCAGAGACATGCAGGTTAGGTGCATTGGCGATCCTAAATTGTCCCTAGTGTGTGTGTGTGTGCCCTGCAGTGGGCTGGCGCCCTGCCCGGGGTTTGTTGCCTGCCTTGCGCCCTGTGTTGGCTCCAGCAGACCCCCGTGACCCTGTAGTTAGGATATAGCGGGTTGGATAATGGATGGATGGATGTCCTCCCATAGGTCACTTTCTGGACTTGGCTTCCCAGAAGGTCCGTTTGAAAGTCAATGTTGTCCCTCTGAGAAGTTGAATTCTAGCTAATGCTCCTGCAAAGACCTGCACAGCTCAATTAAAAGAATAAAACAAAGCAAAAAAATTAACAAAGAAATATCTAGAAACTGATTCAGCTGAGGGCTGCACTGCTGGCTGTCAATGGCATTTTGTAACTTTGAGGTATATCTATTTTTGAACTTGGCAGAACACCCTGGAAGTGAACACATGTTCATGTTCAGTCTGGACAAGATGTCCGCTGTTATTCCCTACTGGCTCCCTGTAGTAGTATCGTGAATTTTGATTTATTGTTGTCCTAATTTTGTTTGATGATTAAAATTGAATCTGGACATAGCTAGGTGACCCCCTCATTTCTGATTGGTTAGTTTTTTCCTATAATGTCCTAATTTGATATGAAAACCTAAAGACATGTAAGGAATGCCTCCGGTGCTCCTTGCCAGGCTCAGCAGATTCTGGTGGCATTTATCAAATGTAGAACCTCAATGTACAGTAAATATGTGTGCTTTGAAAGTGTAGACAGTTACCAGCCTTGCCGAATTTGCTCTTCTAAAACAACAGGTTGGATTGCAGAAAAAGGAAACTTCATTACTAAATAAAATATGTAAATGATTAAACATTCAATAGGCTTCTTTTATAGTGAATATCATCTCATAGGGTTTTACACATACAGCACCTCCAAATTACAGAGATGTATACATGTGTAGTGTCAGACAGTGCGGCAGTGGCAGACTAAACTCCTCCTCCTTCTTCTTCTTCTTCTTAACTACCAGGCCACACTAATCTCTAGCCCCCAGTACATATTCCACTCCAGTCTACTAATATTCCCACCAAATCTCCAGTATGAATGTGAGAAATAACACAGTGGCATAAAAATGGACATTTATTCCCTGCTGTCAAGAAAAGCATAAATTGGTTTCCTCACTTGGGACTCGATTCACTAAGGGTTGGATTTTGCTGCCAAAAAAATCACTATATTGCCAAACTTGGAAAAAAAACGTTTGAACTCTACAGTATGCAAAAAAAAAAAAAATCATTTTAACTGAGAATCTAAATGGACATTGGGAGTGCTAAACGAGAAAAGAGGCGATTAGTTGTACAGCAGCGGATGATGCCAGGTAGGAAACAGCAAAGACAGCCAAGGTAACGACATGACACTAAAGACCCAGCGTTTAAACTGTGCACCTTTCATGGTGAAGAGCATCTTGAAGCACTCAATGTATACATTACCGTGTACAGAAATCTGAGCATTAAGATGTCCTGGTAAACCTCGGAAATGACAATCACTGTGGCTATACTGTGTCTAAAGTCCGTCCATATTCTAATTACAGGGTCACGGGGGTCTGCTGGAGCCAACCCCAGCCAACACAGGGCACAAGGCAGGAAACAAACCCTGGGCAGGGCACACACACACACACACACCAAGCACTCACCAGGCACAATTTAAGATCGCCAATGCACCTGACCTGCATGTCTTTGGACTGTGGGAGGAAACCCACGCAGACACGGGGAGAACATGCAAACTCCACGCAGGGAGGACCCGGGAAACGAACCCAGACGGGTCTCCTAACTGCGAGGCAGAAGTGCTACCCACTGCGCCACCGTGCCACCCTACTGAATTTACCATTCTTATTATTTTATTATATTATTAAAAAGTACCCTGCTCTGTTCTAATCTAGCCCTGACATCCTACAGGCACAGCATCTCCTTTAATGACGAAGTGTGAAAAGTCACAAAGTTTAGAAAATGACCATAAGGGGGGGTGCAGACCGAGGGCCTCACTGGGTTCTTGTTCTGTATTTGATCTTCCTGTAGAGCTTTCAATAAGCTGCCAATCAAAGGTGTATTCACTGTAATGTGACGCTGTACAGAGCATCACTGAATGGCATATTAAGTATAATTCTGTCCTTCTTATACTCTTTTTGTTGCACACAATATTTTGCTCTTAGCTATTTGTAAATTTTTCTGTCCTTCCATTTTCCCAACCTGTCTACTCCATCTTATCTGGAGCCTAAGCTGAGCACCTCAAGCATATGAAATAAGCTGATTGTCTCCCTATGCTAACAATAAAGGTAAGTGTTATACATGAGAAGGAATGAACAATGATGTCTTCCTTTGGCATTCATTTCTTTTTACATGAACCATTTAATACAATTTTGGCTTACATTATTGCTTGCATATAAAATGAATGTGTTATAGTATTTACCACTAAGGTTATTATATAAGAAATTTTCAACCTGGACTTGAATATACAAACAAAGAGAAAAATTCATATTATACATATTTTTTCATGATGAAGTCTATCCCAAAAGTAGTTTTACATTTTAGATACACATCTACATTATATATATTTACAGGTGTAGCACAGACATGACAAATGGTTAAGTAAACGTCTCTGTGGCACAATAGCTTTAAAATGGGATTTGGCTCTGCTGCCTTGTATTGTGAAAGTACATTCTTGACACCAATTACCAACAAAAACACAATCAAACTAGATCTTTAATCTTGATAGCAGACACATGTTTTATCCAGGCTCACAAACACACCCTCACAGAGTGTCAGGTATAACTGCCAGTGGTCCTAATCTGTATCTTTGGTGGAAGGAATATCTGGAGAAAACCCGTGAGGATAAAGGAGAATATGCCAACTCCACTATGACAACGTCCCGTGTTCGAATCAAAGCAGCTCCCTTGAATTGTGAGGTAGCATCACTAATCGCTGTTCTGCCATACCATCCGAAATGTAATAGCAAAAACAAAACACTAATGTACAGATAATTATAATGATTAATTGACATAAGCTCACTCTTCTTATTCACTCCATACACCTATCTGTACCTTTCATATCTGTAAATGTTTGTTACGGATTATTACAAAATGCCAAATGCAGCAACTCTCTTTGCAATATACTGCATGTGGTACTGAGAAGACGTTTACCAGCTACGAAATTTAAGTTAACAATGGCATTCATTTGGCTATTTAGTTTTTAGAATCTAGTGAACCTTGCACATAGCATGAATACACATGGGGTGTTTAGGTTTGGGGAAGTACTGTATTCAAGATGAAAAGGAAATTCTTAAATGATGTTCAGAATCTGCACATATGTATTGAGAGATTCGTTTTACTTCACGTTGTATAGAAAGTATCGTTTACTCACTACGGACAATTTCCAAATTGTTTTATGCTAATTTTTGTTTACATCCCAGACTGAAAAGCTTGTTTTGCCAATCAACTGTTAACAAGAGTAATAAGCTGTCACTTTATTTAAACCGTTATCCGATTATCTTAACTTTGCACTGCCTTGTCACGTATCTTAAATATTGTACATACCCTTCAATAAAAGACACCTGTGAAAGATAAAGATACAGTAATGATAAAATAGAGAAAGAGACGGTTACTAATTGATGGGTGTGCCTGTAATGCGCAAACTGTCAGTTTCTGAAAATTGATAAAAAGGGAAAATAAAGATGACCAATTTTGTTTGCAGATTTTTAAAAATGGATTGACTTGATGTACTGTAGTCATAAACAAAAGAGAAATACTGAAATACTTTTGGACCCGCACGTCACGATCAGCTAAAGCTAACCATCTTCACACTTAACTGTATTCCATTTACTTGCCCATTTGATGGCTGCCTAGCAATATTTTCTTTTCTTGACTTCACAGTTTCTGAAAATGTGGACATTCTCGTAACGGCTCATCGAAGGTGCCACAGCAGCAGTGCAACCACAACCACTTACTTTACTCTTGACTTCGGCGGACAGTCCGTAGGCGGGCCCTCTGTTGAAATGGACAGACATGATTTGCTTTCTCGGAGTCTCTCGCAAGGATGAGACGAGATACAAAATCCTCTAGTGCAGAGACTGAGGTGATGAAGTATGCGGGACTCGAGCTGCCTTTCCCCCCCGCTCACGCTCTTGCAGACGTTGTAGAGCACTCTTTAAAAGTTCCTTTTCTTTTTAAAAGTCTCCTATTTGTGTGTGCTCCGAAAGACTCCCGATTGGTTAAAGCAGCGTCCAATCGCGGCGCGACTGCTGCGCAGTGATGTCATTCAGAAGGCATTAGATTGCAATGTGTCATTTTTTCCACCTTTTCAAATGATATTGAAGAAATAATAACAACATGGTGCATTACTAGTATTACTACTCAGGGAATAATAATAAAAATGTTTTTAATGACTACATATTTTAAAACTGCTCCGGACTTCTTATATAGCAACAAGTGGTTGACTCATCAGTCTTCACTTTGTAACATCACTGTACAGCACTGCTGTTGCGTCTTATACAAATATAGTTTCTGAATCAGTTTTATATTGCGAAGAAGCAAGGAAATCAAGCACTGCCAACATTTACACAAAAGACTTCAATTACATAGAGAGATGATCCACAACACTGGAAAATGATTAAAATCACTTAAATATACATCATAAACAAGCAAACAACCACAGCATGTGGGCAAAACTGCCTTCTGCAGTATTGCTTTTGCTTTGTTATATTCTGTGTCAAAGTATTATCAATATTAAGACAGCGTATTATAACTACGTTCTAATGAATTTATGATATGACACTTTGAGTACTTATTTTTAATAGAGTTATGGCTTACAAATTTCTAGATACAAAATAAATGATTGAAATAAGTCCTGGAATCTTGTGATGCTGTTCATTGTAAAAAGCGCCATTAAGGATGACATGATTTAAGACTCGGGAGGCACGGTGGCGCAGTGGTAGCGCTGCTGCCTCGCAGTAAGGAGTCCCGGGCTTGCTTCCCGGGTCCTCCCTGCGTGGAGTTTGAATGTTCTCCCACAGTCCAAAGACATGCAGGTTAGGTGCATTGTGTGTGTGCGCGCGCGCGTCCCCTGCCTTTTGCCCTGGGATTGGCTCCAGCAGAACCCCGTGATCCAGTACTTACAATATAGCGGGTTGGATGATGGACGGATGATTTAAGGCTCAACCTCCATGGCTGACTCACTGCACAACCACGACTGAGTCACATAACAATGGTAATGAACATAATGCAGAAATATGGAAACAAACGTAATGTACCTGCAGAGTATCTTGAGGAGATGTTCACAATGAAAGGTGCTATATACAATGACTAATTAAACCAGGTAAAAATGTGGGAATAATTCTATTATTCTTGTAATTATGTTAACTCTGAAAGCACTAGACACATAAAAGGTATGTATTTTCTAAAAAAAGAATTAAAGGGTATTTAAAGAACTAGTATTGACTGCGTTAGCCGTTTCCGTTTTTGATGTGTGTTCTGTCTGCATGGAGTTAGTACGTTTCATATATGAAAAAGTTTCCTTCAGGCACTCTGGCTTTTGATACGTTTGCACATTATTTTATTTGGTAACTATTAGTCTAATCGTGCACTGATATAGATTTGTGTATTTCTGTATCCTGCAATGAACCGTTCTACCACTTATGGCTGCTTACTGCTTTGCACCTGTGCCATCAGAATATGTCATTGCTGCCCTGCTACCCTGTAATGGACCAAGCAGTTTCAGACAATCTATGGATATACAAATGATCTTCAGTCCACACAACGTTCACTTCCAGACAAACCATGTTTTCTTTAACCTTTATTTTTTATTCTTCAAATGCATACTTAATCTTCTGTGTAGGCAGAGTCGTGGCTCTGAGGCTAGGGATCTGCACTGTCAATCGGAAGGTTGCCGGTTCGAATCCCGTAAATGCCAAAAGGGACTCTGCTCTGTTGGGCCCTTGAGCAAGGCCCTTAACCTGCCATTGCTGAGCGCTTTGAGTAGTGAGAAAAGCGATATATAAATGCAAAGAAAAAGAATTCTGTATATAAAAACGGGCAATGATTTTGATGTTGTCAGGATTCACTTTAGCATACACATACATTCCTTCCATTGATATGTTCCCTGACCACATTCTTGTAACTACGTTTTCCAAATACCAGTGGAACCTCGGTTTGCTAGCATAATTTGTTCCGGAAATGTGCTCGCAGTCCAAAGCACTCGTATATCAAAGCGAGTTTCCCCATAAGAAATAATGGAAACTCAGATGATTCGTTCCACAATCCAAAACTATTCATATAAAAATGATTGATACAAAATATAAAGTAAAAATACATAAAACAAATTAACCTGCACTTTACCTTTGAAACGAATCATGGCTGCGTGTGAGTGAGTTTCTAAACTCTTGTGGGGTTCCACCCAACGGGACGACATGCAGAGGAGCGTCCCGAAGCAATCGCAGTCCCCAAGACAGGGACTTCCTTTGGATATTTTTACTGCTCTGTCAGTTTAATAAACCCCTGGTTAAGAAATCAACCAGATGCTGACAGCAAACAGCAATCTACTCATTAAGGAGTTAGTGGATGAATTTAGATTTTTATTAATCCACTTTGAGAAAAACTAATTATTATATGTTCATGTATTGCTTTGGAGGCACAACTGTCAGAAAAAGACAATTTATTCCAATAGCCTGATCTTATTTTCATTTGTCTTTTTTGGAGTATTGTTGGAACAAACAAAACATCTATCTAGAAAGAAGTCTGTGAAAAGACTGATGTCCATCTTGTTCATGACAAACCTCCAAAAAGAAAACTAAAATTACGGTAGTGCAATGCTCCCTCTTATCAAAATTTGGCTGTCAGTATAGCAGTTTTCATCTTTTTGATTGCTGAATGAAAAAGGTCACATGAATTGGATTCATAATACTCCTGCAGGTTACAAATAAATAAATATATTCACTGGTTTTCTCTAGATTTTTCTTTCCTACAACTTATTATTCTGAATTTCCCCTTAGGATTAATAAAATGTATCTTCTTCTTCTTCTTTCGGCTGCTCCCGTTAGGGGTTGCCACACCAGATCATTTTCTTTCATATCTTCCTCTCCATCATGTTCTGTCACACCCATCACCTGCATGTCCTCTCTCAACACATCCATAAACCTTCTCTCTTAGGCCTTCCTCTTTTCCTCTTCCTCTACCCTTAGCACCCTTCTCTCGGTATACACAGCATCTCTCCAAACCAACACAATCTCACCTCTCTGACTTGGTCTCCCAACCGTTCCACCTGAGCTGACCCTCTAATGTCCTCATTTCTAATTCTGTCCATCCTCGTCACACCCAATACAAATCTTAATATCTTTAACTCTGCTACCTCCAGCTCTGTCTCCTGCTTTCTGGTATATCCATCCATCCATCTATTATCAAACCCGCTATATCCTAAATACAGGGTCACGGGGGTCTGTTGGAGCCAATCCCAGCCAACACCCACACACCAACCACACACTAGGGACAATTTAGGATCGCCAATGCATCTAACCTGCATGTCTTTGGACTGTGGGAGGAAACCCAGGCAGACACGGGGAGAACCCGGGAAGCGAACCTGGGTCTCCTTACTGTGAAGCAGCAGCGCTACCCACTGCGCCAATGTGCCACCCCTTTCTGGTCTAATACAACCTAATTACTAACGACATCTTATTAAAAAATTGTCGTTTTTTTTCCTCTCAATTGTGAAGATTACCATTTGTTTCATTTGATCCCCTTATTTATAAATGTATCAATGCAATTAGCTGGCCAGCGTTCCAAAATGTACACCATCAGCATCATCAAAATCACTTGAAAATTAAATACAACAAAATACTTCAATGTCCAGCACCCAGGGCCTATCTAGAGACAATCATGATTAAAACATTACATTAGTGGGGTGATTTAGCCAGTGAGATCAGCTTACCAGGCTAGTTTATGTTGACATCACTGAGTGTGTCTTGAGCCAAACTACTGTGAAGGATCTATAAATACAAAGTTGAGTTACGCTACTCGCAACTTAAATGGGTTGGTCTCTGTTGCTATCCTAACACATAAGAACATTTTAGATGACAATACGACATTTAACCCAACATATTTCAGGAGGCCCTACTTACCTTACTGCTGGTGGCATTTCATTTTGGTCTGTAGTTTAAAGTCTTCCACTCTCTTTAAATGATATGTCTGTCAAAATATCACACTAAAGTAGAAACTTAACAAAAAGAGTGCTTGTCTGTCATGTTTGTATTTTTCTCATAATCAATACCATTTGCTTGTAATGCTGATTTGATGGCCTGGGGTTATTTCCCCGTGGGCTACACATTACAGCCCATCCACAGAAGTCCATGTACAAATGTACACATTACTGAATGAATTCAAGACAGATGAACTAAGGCTCAGTATGTGAGAGATGTGTATTTCTTTAAAATCATTACCATTCAAATCAAGATAAGTGGTTTTATATGTGTTGCCTTTTTAGAATTATTGTTTATTTAGTAAATGCCATTACCCTAATGTTCTATAAATAATTAATATACACACAATCTATTTGGGTGAATAGCTGAAAGTAAAAAAAAATAACAAATGACAGAGTTCAATATTTTAAAGTCGCACACAAAAATCCTAATGTTACTGTTAGTTTCAAGTATAGACCAAAACTAACATCCATCCATTGTCCAACCCGCTATATCCTAACAACAGGGTCACGGGGGCCTGCCAGAGCCAATCCCAGCCAACACAGGGCGCAAGGCAGGAAACAAACCCCGGGCAGGGCGCCAGCCCACCGCAGGGCGCACACACACACACACACACTAGGGACAATTTAGGATCGCCAATGCACCTAAACTAACAGTAAAATAAAATCACAATTGGTACGGTCAGTACGACTTTTAATATCCAGGATGAGAAGAAAGAGGAGATGTGGAAAAGTTCCAAAATGTGTGGTGAACAGCTGCGCTTTCAAAAAGTGCCACAACATCATTAGACTTGAAGCTGTTGCATAGAGCTGGGCAGACAGAACTGAGGAACAACACATTTTTGCTTGACTGGCCAGAACAGACACAGTTAGCTCTCTGGTTTAGGAAGGCACAGCAAATACTTGAAAGAGATGGCCAGACCAGACACTGAAGAGAATTAAAACTTTCATCCAGAAACTTGGAGGTCAGGAGGAAAGGTTTTACCTGGACACTAATAGCAGCTCTAAGCCAGCTTATTAAGTGAAGCAGAGGAGTAGTATGGGTGACAATACCAGTGGGATGAGTTACAAAGGCCTGGTTCAAGCTGCTTGTAATAGTCCAGCCTGTAGGAATGATGAGCCTAAGCAAGACGTTTAGTGGCATAATTAGTAAGGAAGAGTGAGATTTTACAGAAGCTGTATTGGTTGATTAGGGTATTAAGAATTTCATTAACCCTTTAGAGTTAACAATTAACTGAAAATATAACTCATTCAGTTTGGAAATTGAAACAAGTAGGCTTACATATACAGTGGGTACGGAAAGTATTCAGACCCCATTCAATTTTTCACTCTTTGTTATATTGCAGCCATTTGCTAAAATCATTTAAATTAATTTTTTCCCTCATTAATGTACACACAGCACCCCTTATTGACAGACAAAAAAAAGAATTTTTGAAATTGTTGCAGATTTATTAAAAAAGAAAAACTCAAATATCACATGGTCCTAAGTATTCAGACCCTTTGCTCAGTATTTAGTAGAAGCACC
>JANRMT010062829.1:51958379-51987924 GCA_026402145.1 Polypterus bichir lapradei
GGTGCTTCTACTAAATACTGAGCAAAGGGTCTGAATACTTAGGACCAGGTGATATTTCAGTTTTTCTTTTTTAATAAATCTGCAACAATTTCAAAAATTCTTTTTTTTTGTCTGTCAATATGGGGTGCTGTGTGTACATTAATGAGGAAAAAAATTAATTTAAATGATTTTAGCAAATGGCTGCAATATAACAAAGAGTGAAAAACTGAAGGGGGTCTGAATAATTTCCGTACCCACTGTATCGGAAGGAACTTATGGTCAGCAGCCGTACCACCTGCACTTCAAAACAGGTAATCCAGCTGAAGCTAAACATGTTTGGGCTCGGCCAGTACTTGAATAGGAGACTACCGAAGAAAAGCCTGGGCTGTATAGGATGGTCCCCGATGTCCTGGATAATTGCCCACAATGGCCTAGTCATGCCTACAACTTATTAATCATTCCCTGTCCCTTACCGGTTAATTATCTCGCATATTTCTTTGCCATCTAATAGCTAATGTGTGGTGAGTGCACTGGTGCAAGAATGGCTGCCATTGCATCATCCAGGGGGATGCTACACATTGGTGGTGGCTGAAGTGGTTCCCCACTGTCTACATAAATATCTTTAGTAGGTTAGAAAAGTGTGTTATATACTGGTAATAATTCCATCCATCCATTATCCAACCCGCTATAGCATGGGGGTCTGCTGAAGCCAATCCCAGCCAACACAGGGTGCAAGGCAGGAAACAAACCCTGGGCAGGATGCCAGCCCACTGCAGTTTATTGCAATTGTAGTACATTATTATTATTATTATTATTATTAGTAGTAGTAGTAGTAGTAGTAGTAGTAGTAGTATTATTATACTGAGTTGCTGAGGTATTAAGCAGAAATGCCTGTTATTTAACCATAAAGAAGACATATTTCAATTTAGTTTGATGCTGACATTTCAGTTTAACAGTAGTTGCACTACACGACTAACAACTAAAGTTTAACTATAATTGATAAATGTGGCTTAATATGTATAAGGATGATGAAAATATTACTCTACAATCCATTAGGCCCTGCTCAACAACTAATTACTTTCTGTGATCCACAGATTTATGCATGAGGTCTTCTTTGTTAGAATGCATAAGAAGGTTTATTATTGTATATCTGACACACAAAAAGTCAAAGATTTAAGCAAAGTATGGGAGATTATTTGTTACCTGTTATCATACAATTTATTTTACAATCTTACATTTATCATGTATACAGTAGGTACAGTATATTATGATGGTTTCCTCAAGCTTTCTAGCACTCCAAAAAGCTATTAGCTTTCTAGATAATTATTGAAATCGGTTTATTGAGCTGCTTTCTGTCTGATTCATCCAAAGAACTTCAAATAATACCACTAATTTACATTGAAAGGCTCAGTAAAAAATAAATTAAATTGAACTGCATGGATTAATGTTATTATACCTTTAACATTAGCTTATGAGGCTCCTTTCTGTATAATTGTTGGTCTTATTTGTATTGTGTATAATGTATCTGCCGGGAGGCATTATACTAAAATACATTGAATCCCACTGAATTTTAATATTAGTATTTAAATGCCTGGATTGGTTTCTGCCTTGTGTCTGATGTGTTCTGACTCCCGTGACTCTGTAATTAAATGACGCAAGTTAGGAACATGGAGGGATTGAGACTTTCACTGGGCCTCTTTGTGACTGAAAGTCCAAACAAGCATAAAGCAAGCAGCCTGATAAACTAAAATCAACAACCTAAAGGTTTGATTAGGACATCAAATGATGATTTCTTACATGCAGCTAAGATAAATTATGCATAGATTCCGGAAAGGGTCAAATAGTGGCTTTATTGTAGTTACAAGCCTTAACAATTGGTGCAATTAATCTGTTATATTTCTATATTTAGAATTCAAGAAATACTTTCCTCACTCTCAGTACACCATGTGACTCATGTATATTGGCAAATAAGCAAGAGAGGTACATCATGCATTATACTTGAGGGCTTTGTTACATCGCAACTTTCGCATGCCTTCTGAATTTACACTGGCATGACTTTGAGATTAAAGGGGTGGCACACAGACATTTTTGTTGGACAAACTGAGTCATTCATCTTTTTACCTTTTATTACATGTGTTATTTTTAGGATTGTGCTGCTCCTCTCCAGCCTAATGCAAGAGTCAACATAACATTTAAGGTAAGTGATATCACGTTGGAGTTAAAGTGTTCTCTATTGTCCTGTTATTTGTAGGACAACTGTGTGTCTGATGCTATTAAAGAATGTTGTACAAGCTGCTGTCAAAGAGTGAATAGCATTGCTGTGATATGCTAAAAAGAAAAGACAGTCTAAATCTGATTTACTGTTGCACTCTACTGCGGTGGGCTGGCGCCCTGCTCGGGGTTTGTTTCCTGCCTTGCGCCCTGTGTTGGCAGGGATTGGCTCCAGCAGACCCCCCCGTGACCCTGTAGTTAGGATATAGCGGGTTGGATAATGGATGGATGTGGCACTCTAAGATGTGTGTAATTAAATTAATTAATTGAAATTGTTGTTTCAGGGAGGCAAAATGAATATTTCAGGTAAAATAAATTCTAAAGTGTGATATACGCACCACTGAGTATTAATATGGCATCTGTCTAACAATCTGGAATGTACTGTACCAGGCAACCATTTGTGATGGCAACAAACCCAAGCACAAGAACCTTTACTCTGAAGAAGAACATCGTGCCAAGTTACAGTGTACCTACAAATCAGTTTCTCTCCTGCCTTTCCCCTCAAATGTGTTTAGTTATCTAAGCTGGCAAGACATCAGCATCAGAAATTATCTGCTAGAACAAACATCTTTATGTGATTTTTAGACTTCCTGACTTGCATAAGATCTGCTTGTAATCTGCATTTTGGACATTCTAAAACATTTAACTTTTTTAGAACTGACGATTATTCTGGAGGAGGCAGGAATAAGGCTGGTTAGTGTCTGTTGCATCTGATTAAAGTCAGCATTACGAAAAAGAACGACGTGAACTTACTTTAATTGCTTTTAGTACTTTTTGAACGCACCCTATTCAGTCTATGAGATATCTGCCATGCTTTTCAAACATGATATTAATAACAATACATCAATTTCCACAATACTCCTGATCCCATAGGGGTTTGTAGTCGGCCTGTACTATCCCAAGAACAATACAGGAAAGCTGCTGGAAGGCATTTCAGACTTACCAAATAATTGTCATAATATATGTACATATACACTGCATTTTTAGGCTTGATGGGGAAAATTCAGGATCCAGTCCTAAATGTAACATCAGTTCAAACATTAATACCTCCATACTCCTCCGCCATGCTCAAGTAGAAGGCTGCAGAGAGCCAGAGACTATTTTAGCAGAAATAATCAAAGAATAGCACATGATAATAATATGTAGCATGGCCTAATAGCTAAACCAATGCAGCTGAAATCTGATTGCAGGGTCCAGCTTAGGACTGGATGTCAGTTACAAAAATGAGTGTAATACTAATCTCCACCGGTAACGGACACGGTTGATTCAGAACATGAAGGATGGGTAGTAACAGGTGATGTGACTCCCTTTCTAGCTAAAATGTTCAATTATAAATCCTTAATAAGTACTAATTTCTAACCTTGAATAAGTCAAAACATCTTCCTGAGAACTACAGAAGTAATTGTAATGTTATTTTTAAGTCACTTTTAGCAAATTCTTTTATAAATGTAAATAACATCAAACACTTTTACTTACCATTTAATGGCTGAGCTCACAGTTATAAAAATCTCTCAATTGATTTTTACAGTACAGGGTTGTGAGAAGGGAAATGGGCACAAAGGAGGAGGCAACCCTGCAGAAGACACAAGTCTAAATATATGAATAAACAACAACAATTGCAATAATAACAGATAGCACGCCCCACTAGTGGGTAAGGCACTGGAGTACCTGAAAATGTACCAAATATTTCCATCCATCCATCTATTATCCAACCCGCTATATCCTAACTACAGGGTCACGGGGGTCTGCCGGAGCCAATCCCAGCCAACACAGGGCGCAAGGCAGCAAACAAACCCTGGGCACACACACACACACACTAGGGACAATTTAGGATCGCCAATGCACCTAACCTGCATGTCTTTGGACTGTGGGAGGAAACCCACGCAGACTCGGGGAGAACATGCAAACTCCACACAGGGAGGACCCGGGAAGCGAACCCAGGTCTCCTAACTGTGAGGCAGCAGAGCTACCCATTGCGCCACCATGCCACCCTACCAATATATTTCAATTTTCATAATTTATACTCAGGACTAGAAACCAGTGGACAAAAGCAAAGCAAAAATCATTAGCATGATAAACGTGAAAGTACATAAATGTGCACGGTATATTTATTCTCTCAATTTGTGATTTGTAACAAGTGAGGATGACTGCGGAGACAGATGAAAACGGTGAATACAAGGGGAATGAATTTTGATTCAATCAATTTGACTGATTCATTAATGTACATCCATCGACACCAACCTGATGCAAAACTTGCCAGAGAAATGTCCAATTCATTATCAAATGGATTTTCACAATCTAAAGAAAGCAGAGCCTGAGCCCTAGAAAGAACAGGAGCAATAATAGTGCGAGAAATTATCTGCCCCTTGAGGAGAACAAAATAAAGGCCTGTTTGATGTCAGACGGTTTAACATGGGGATTGCCAAGCGGATGGAAACAGTGGTTTCCAAAATGCAAAAGCCTTCTTAAGTTCAGTCACAGTAATAGTCACATCTAAAGTGGAGACTTCATCTTTGGAAAGTCTGAGGAGGGTTAGTTTAGATACAACTGAATTAATTTCATCTTGAGAGATTTGGGGTGTTTAGAAAATAATCTGGAATAGAATTCACAAAGCTCTTATTAATTTAATTTAGGTTATTAGTGACGTGCCTTACTTTACTCTGAATGGATGAAATGTTGGCATATTTGTGCAGCGTAAGAAGCAGTAGCTCAGGCCATATAGAGCCCAGCATGCATGTGATAAATTACAAAATTACAAGAAATCTTGCTTAGTTTTGTCCTCAAATTAGAAATAAAAGTTCATAATCAAGATCACAAAAGGGTTTGTGCCCTTAAGAGCAGAGACACAGCACAGACTAATCTTTTGTCTATGAGAATGTGTTAGAACAAAGTCATAAACTAATAGAAAAATCATGAATTACCCCTTTGACTGGCAACCAGAAATAAGTTGAGTCCTAAACAGGGCCAAAATACAGGATCACAAAGCACCGATGAATTAACCAGCCAGTCAGCTCCATACGATGTTAAAGAGGTGAAATGCAGTTTGGGACAAGGCACATCAGTGGTCAGTGAGAGATGCTGAGGCCAGCCAAGTGAAAGGCAGTTAAAGCAAGTGGGAAAAAAAGGAGCATGAAGTGCAAAGTCAACACAGATAATGACCATGGAATCTGAAGTCATTCTCTTGGAGGTGCGAGGCAGCAGAAACATGTGCCTTAGTTGAAACTACTACGGTAAATTGTTAACTCCACAATTAAACACACTGTATTAACAACACTCATGCAGGAGATTGACCAGAACATGAAAGGTTTAGGTGATGGAAGGGTATTTTTAATTTTTACAATCTGCTATAGACAGCAATCTACAGTTCCCTTATTGCTATAAATGATAAATTACACTAATACTGTAGAAGGCTAAGCTGAACATAGTTGTACTGGTTAAAGTTTGAGATTTTTGTTTGTATTTTTATGACTTTCTTCCACAAAACAAGTTGAGGCTGCATGGAAACAAACTGGCTGCTTTCTTGATCTGACGTAGCTTGATTTCACTACAATGCCTTCCCTGCCATCCATCCATCCATCCATTATCCAACCCGCTGAATCCGAACAGGGTCACGGGGGTCTGCTGGAGCCAATCCCAGCCAACACAGGGCACAAGGCAGGAACCAATCCTGGGCAGGGTGCCAACCCACCGCAGGACACACACAAACACACCCACACACTACGGCCAATTTAGAATCGCCAATCCACCTAACCTGCATGTCTTTGGACTGTGGGAGGAAACCGGAGCGCCCGGAGGAAACCCACGCAGACACGGGGAGAACATGCAAACTCCACGCAGGGAATATTAATTATAATTGTTGAAACACAATGACCTCAGTTTCACTCATCTACAATAAACCCAATGCTTACCCTGAATACATTTTTCTGCTAGGAAGAATCTTCCACTTGTAATAAACTTCTAACATGTGAAACTAACAGTGACATACAGATGTACTATAATTACAACTTCGATTTGTAGTATTTGTGAAACTAAAATCATTTAGATCTACATTTAAGTACAAATATAATTCTGCACATTTTTCAAAAAGATAAAACCATTTAAATATTACTGATGCATCCTGGATTAATATTTGGTTAATTTCTTAAGAAAAAAATGCATTACTCAGGTTTGTTAGAGAAATATAAACAAAATGTGATTAAATATATTTTTGATAAAAGCCCTTTTTACATTTTTTTTAACATTTTACTCTTTTTACTTTCTATGCTTCTTTGGTGGGCGGCGCAGTGGGTAGCACTGCTGCCTCAAAGTTAGGAGACCTGGGTTCGCCTCCCGGGTCCTCCCTGCGTGGAGTTTGCATGCTCTCCCCGTTTCTGCGTGGGTTTCCTCCCACAATCCAAAGACATGCAGGTTAGGCGATTCTAAATTGTGCTTGGTGTGTGTGTGCGCCCTGCCCGGGGTTTGTTTCCTGCATTGCACCCTGTGTTGGCTGGGAATGGCTCCGGCAGACCCCTGTAGTTAGGATATAGCGGGTTGGATAATGGATGGATGGATGGATGGATGCTTCTTTGGTTTCAAGAGCACTGATATTAAAGTTCTTTGAATACTGTTGTCAAAAGATGAACTTTGATGGGTCAATAGTCTATGGAAGCAAGCAAAAAACTAAACAAAACAAATCAAACCTGTCCCAAAGTAATAATTACCAAAGAATCACAGAACTTGTACAAATAGAAAATATCTATCTGCAAATAAATGTAAAGAATTAATGGCTTACAAGAACTGTGGATGTTACCACCTTGAAGAGTCTATTGAAAATCCATGACAAGTAAAAGCATATACATCATGTATAATTACTTACTCATTTCTGATCTGATACATCACCAAAGACATATGTGCAAAATACCTTTGCATGTTATACATGGAACATAATATTTCAACTGTAACATCCAGTAAAAAAAGAACTGAGTTATGATTCTATAGTCGCTTTCCTATAGACGGCAGTATATTTTCTCAGAAATTGCGCAGAAAGACAACAGACAAAGAATAACAAACACAAGCCTATCACTTCAACTTTTAATGCCTTCTCTTGATTAGTCATAATTACATTCTGAAAAGCTAAAATTGTATTTTTGACATTATATTTGTTGACGTGTCATAGTTGGAATTTGAGATATCTACATTTATTTAGTTGAGATGTCGTAGTAGAAGTCATCTTATTATCGTAAGTACAGAGTACAGTGAAATACTTAACAAAATTTAAATGTAACACCATTCTGACAAGCCAAAACTGAGCGACTTTTCCTGTTCACTTCTGGACAGTTCTGAATTAGACATATTGATAATTATATATTAGATATCTAAACCTTCTAATTAAATAGCATTAATTTGAGCACATCGAGATATCTGTAATTCTTAGATTTGATTACAGATATGTACAGTTTAAATTTAATAAGCATTGTCTCGCAGGATTACAGTTTCTGTCTAAGACTGCGTCATTTGGTCTCATCGTGGGTTGTGTTTAGCCATGTTGAATTTCCAACAGGCAGCTTTCCCCTTTCATTTATACCCAAGTGACGCTGGGTACTTTGGCTAGTTTATAAAATAAAATAATACCAACAGTGTCATTAAATCTGGCATCCATGCATTTTGGGGAGTCCGTATTTCTTTTTGTAATTATGACTGATATGGAGATTTTTCTTTTGATAAAGTAATTTATTTCCTTCTACTCTTTGAGCAAGTCACTTAACCCACTTGAGTTTCATTTTAAGAAATCTATTAATAAATTGTACTTCATTCTGACCTTTTAAGTCACATTAGCTAAAGGGATAAGCCAAATATGGAAAAATTATTTTATTGTTATGGAAGGCTTTACTGAAAAATTGTTTCCTGGTACAGTGGTAAGGGTGGCACATTTGTTTGTGAAACTACTGGCCCATTATTCTAGGAATAGGAGGGTGTGTTGAGAAGATTCTCAAAGAGTACTTTGAGAGGCTGATGAATGAAGAGAACGAGAGAGAGAAGAGGTTGGATGATGTGGAGATAGTGAATCAGGAAGTGCAACAGATTAGCAAGGAGGAAGTAAGGACTGCTATGAAGAGGACGGAGAATGGAAAGGTCGTTGGTCCAGATGACATACCTGTGGAAGCATGGAGGGGTTTAGGAGAGATGGCAGTGGATTTTTTAACCAGATTGTTTAATGGAATCTTGGAAAGTGAGAGGATGCCTGAGGAGTGGAGAAGAAGTCTACTGGTGCCGATTTTTAAGAATAAGAGGGATGTGCAGAGCTGTAGTAACTACAGGGGGATAAAACTGATGAGCCACAGCATTAAATTATGGGAAAGAGTAGTGGAAGCTTGGTTAAGAAGGGAAATGTTTTTTAGTGAGCAGCAGTGTGGTTTCATGCCAAGAAAGAGCACCACAATTGCAATGTTTGCTCTGAGGGTGTTGATGGAGAAGTAGACAGTAGGCCAGGAGAAAGCATATGATGGGGTGACCGAGAGAAGCTGTGGTATTGCATGAGGAAGTCGGGAGTGGCAGAGAAGTATGTAAGAGTTGTACAGGATATGTACGAGGGAAGTGTGACAGTGGTGGGATTACATAAGGGATCGGCTCTGAGCCCCTTTCTTATTTGCAATGGTGATGTACAGGTTGACAGATGAGATTAGACAGGAGTCCCCTTGGACTATGATGTTTGCTGATGACATTGTGATCTGTAGCGATAGTAGGGAACAGGTTGAGGAGACCCTGGAGAGGTGGAGATATGCTCTAGAGAGGAGAGGAATGAAGGACAGTAGGAACAAGACAGAATGCATGCGTGTGAATGAAAGGAAGGTCATTGGAATGGTGAGGATGAAGGGAGTAGAGTTGACGAAGGTGGATTAGTTTAAATACTTGGGATAAACAGTACAGAGTAATGGGGATTGTGGAAGAGAAGTGAAGAAGAGAGTGCAGGCAGGGTGGAATGGGTGGAGAAGAGTGTCAGCAGTGATTTGTGACAGACAGGTATCAGCAAGAGTGACAGAGAAGGTCTACAGGACGGTAGTGAGACCAGCTATGTTATATGGGCTGGAGACGGTGGCACAGGAGACAGAGCTGGAGGTGGCAGAGTTAAAGATGCTAAGATTTGCATTGGGTGTGACGAGGATGGACGGGATTAGAAATGAGGGCATTAGAGGGTCAGCCCAAGTTGGACGGTTGGGAGACAAAGTCCGAGAGGCGAGATTACGTTGGTTTGGACATGTGCAGAGAAAACATGCTGAGTATGTTGGGAGAAGGATGCTAAGGACAGAGCTGCCAGGCAAGATGAGAAGAGGAAGGCCTAAGAGAAGGTTGTGGTGAGAGAGGACATGCAGGTGATGGGTGTGACAGAGCAAGATGTAGAGGACATGAAGATATGGAAGAAGATGATCCACTGTGGCAACCGCTAATGGGAGCAACCGAGAACAGAAGAAGAAGAAGGAGTTCAATGCCCTGTTCCAGGGACATTTTGTGTGGGTTCTGCCTGCTTGCCCTGTGTTTGCATAAATTTATAGTACATGATCCACAAATTCAACCCAAAGATGAATATTGTGGGTTAGCAAATGATGTATTTTTGGCCCTACGGTACGTATATGTAGTATTAAACATTAAAGTACTGCCACAGTGCGTTGGGTTGGTTGCTACCTTGTACTAAGCGATGGTGGGATAGCTTCTGACTCCCCAAGATCTTCAGTGGAAAAGCACATTCAGAAAATGAATGGCTTATTAGCTAACCCATTAACCCAGCCACAGGGGATGCACAAACCAGTGTGTTTCTTTGTGCCGGTCCCAAGCCCATATAAATGTGGAGGGTTACATCAGGAAGGGCATCCAGTGTAAAATTTTGCCAAATCAATATGCGGACAACAATTTTGGATAAACCGCTGTGGCAACCCCTAATGAGAGAAGCTGACAGAAGAAGAAAATTAGCCAACCCCTTGACTTGCCTTACCTATTTAAGGGCTGCAGCGAGCCAGTGAATTCCGGAGCTGCACCTGGTGCAGGGCATGAAAAGACTCTGTGCCAGATTTCCAGTCTATTGCAGGGCACACCTCCAAAGAGGGCCAGTTAACCTTAAGGATGTGGAAGATACAGCAATAAAAAAAATAAATTCTTGATGCAGGAACACTGTGCAAACAACATAAAGCTTCATCTATCATTTATTTAACTGTGCTTTTTTTTAAATAAAACTGTTGCCATGGCCCACAGCTTACTTTGGAAGCATCAGGGGCAAAGTAGGAGACAACTCTGGACATGGTGCCAGTCCACCACAGGCCAAACTCAAGAACGCAGGCCAATTTGGAACTGGAGAATAAAAAAAATCAATATCAGTCATCTAGCTATAAGGCAGCTGCTATGCAATACCTGTTTTACAGCAAATATTAATTCTACACTTTATAACAAAAATAAAGGAAATGCTGTGCCAACTGGATCTAAGATAAATAAGGGCACATGTTGATCAGCTTGGCATTCACTTTATCTTTCTTCATGAATGTATGATAAACTACTCAAATTTCTTAAACTGAATAAGGTGTGCGGTGACCATGATTTTTCTTAAAAACATAATATTAAAACAAATTAACGTGACTTTTAGGTACAGAAGCAAAATAAAATCTCTAAACGTCATAAACCCTTGAAGCCTGGGCTTCTACAAGTAATTCATTTACGCAATACTTTGTAACATATCTTTTTTTTCTTTCTTTTTAGCAAAAAAATAAAATATTTGTGACGTTGCAACTTGCAGTGTACTAAGTAAAACTGAATACGAATTTAATAACAGGTTTAAGAAACTAGCCAAGAAGCTGCCGTCACCACGCCTTATAAGTCCTGCTCGCCTGCCATGAGTACCATTTCTGTTTTATTGCAGGCCCGGCCGTGACCCTGGGATAGGTTCCAGTTTAAATGAGACACAGGCAGGGAGATGCACTTATAAACACAGTCGAAGGAGCCAAAACGGCAGGAATGTGGAGGCTTTATTTGGGCATGAGGAATGCGACGCTCATACCGCAGTGGCACGAGAAAAAGAAACGACGGTGTCGTCCACATTTGGCCTCACCCGCCTTCAAACCCGCGTCCCGCGCACGCACCACTGCACTGACCACGTGGGGCGACACCGTCCAACCCCACCGCGCGCGCGCTTTCCACTCCCCTCAGGGCAAGGTAGGTGGGCGGGGTTAACTGGGCGGCACGTGAGGACGCCGTGCGCCCGTTGGGCGGCCCGCGCCCGCCTCGAAGACGACCTGAAGTTAATGGCAAGCGAAGAGGTGTACGGTAAGTTGAGGAAGCCACATTCCAACTTAACCCGAGCGAGTGAATCCGGGATGCTACATTTTGTGTTAGCGTTGTCAAGGGTGTCACTTTCCGGGTGACAGACATGGAACTTTGGGTCAGTGTGGCGTTTTCAGTCTGCTTCGTGTGTTTACGTGAGGTTTTCAGCTGGTGAAGTGGCATCTCAAAGTGGGCTAAGTGTGCCTGTCCGCGGACTGGCAGCCCATACCGGATTAGTTAAGTGTTATGTCTGATTGTGCATAGATTGCTGCTGCCCTCCATGATCTTAAAGTTGGACCATTCAGGATTTGTAGCATAGAAGAATGGATAATAATAATCCATTTATATAGATAATAACAATCATAATAGTCCATTTATATGGCTCTATTCCTGTGCTCAAAGCATTTCACAGAAATTTAAAACGAACATCAAGGTATAAATCCTACTTTTTATTTATTTGTTTATGAAATTGATTGATTGGCTGTATTATCTGTCCCGTGAGCCTGCATCCTTGTTTTCATCTTTCTGCTGCTGTATGCATCTGAATTTTCCCTTGGGATTAATAAAGTTTGTTTAATCTAATCTAATCTACAATACTGCAAACAAATGATATCCACATACAACAGCAAAAAAAGATAGTTTCAGGAAACCCAGAACATTGAAAAGAATAAGAGACAATAAACCAGAATAAATATGCAAAATATTACAAACAAAAAAGCCCTAAACAAATAACATAATTTGTGAAACAAACGCAAATCATCCTGAGCACCTGGGCAGAGACGTTAAACTGAAAGAAAAGGTCAGAATGTCAGGTCAGTTCAATGCCTTCCTGACCAAATTAGTTTAAAGTTGTTTTCTAAAAGAATGAATTAAGTCGGCTGATCTCATTCATTTCAGGAGCCTGGGCGTTACAGAGCTGAAGGCCCCGTCATCCGCAGAGCACAGGTTAGTTTGGGGCCTAATGAGATGGTGAGAATCGGTGGGCAGACAGGAGCAGAGAGGTGGAGGAGGTTACTGATGTAGTTTGGTGCGCGGCCAGTTAAAGCTTTATAGATGAGCAATAGAAATTGTATTTTCAGTTCTGTAAGACACAGGGAGCCAGTGAAGGCAGAGTGATGGCTGTGATGTGCTTGCTGTTATGGTCTCTCCAAGGACTCTTGCAGCAGAGTTTTGAACCAGCTGGAACTGTGATAACATATTAGAAGGGATGCCTGTTAGTAGGCAGTTTGAGTAGTTGATAAATAATGTAATCAAAGTATTGATACGCATCTCAGCATTAGAAAAGAAGAGTGGATGAGTTAAATACTTGGGGTCAACAGTACAGAGTAACGGGGATTGTGGAAGAGAAGTGAAAAAGAGAGCGCAGGCAGGGTGGAATGGGTGGAGAAGAATGTCAGAAGTGATTGGTGACAGACGGGTATCAGCAAGAGTGAAAGGGAAGGTCTATAGGGCGGTAGTGAGTCCAGCTATGTTATATGGGTTGGAGACGGTGGCACAGGAGACAGAGCTGGAGGTGGCAGAGTTAAAGATGCTAAGATGTGCATTGGGTGTGACGAGGATGGACAGGATTAGAAATGAGGACATTAGAGGGTCAACTCAGGTTGGAGGGTTGGGAGATAAAGTCAGAGAGGCGAGATTGCGTTGGTTTGGACATGTGCAGAGGAGACATGCTGGGTATATTGGGAGAAGGATGTTAAGGATAGAGCTGCCAGGGAAGGGGAGAAGAGGAAGGCCTAAGTGGAACTTTATGGATGTGGTGAGAGAGGGCATGCAGGTGACAGAGCAATATGCAGAGGGCAGGAAGATGTGGAAAAAGATGATCTGTTGTGGCAACCCCTAACGGGAGCAGCCGAAAGAAGAAGCGTCACACATGCGCATCAGTGGGCCCCTTTCAGGCTCAGCTGAGGTATGTAGTACTACCCTGAAGCGAGAGAGGGTGTTGGCGCTAACCTTCTCACTTGTTTCTGCCTTCTCAGCTCTAAGAAAATGACCAGTGGGGCCACCTGACTCCACCCCTTCTGAGCCAGGTCCTATAGAGTGGGGTATCCCCGGAAGGAGGCGTCTGTCTTTGAGTCAAGCCAACTCAGAGGA
Organism: Polypterus bichir lapradei; assembly: GCA_026402145.1. Classification (NCBI taxonomy): domain Eukaryota; kingdom Metazoa; phylum Chordata; class Cladistia; order Polypteriformes; family Polypteridae; genus Polypterus; species Polypterus bichir. Next base: position 51,972,003 of record JANRMT010062829.1, read on the forward strand.
CAGACCTCTACAAGAAGCCAAAACCCGTTCAACACCTTTACTAGAGAGAAGACTACTGAGCATCTTTTCAGTTTTGTAGACCTTTGTAGAGCCATTGTGCATTTGTCTTTTTTTTTTTTTTTTTTGTTGAAAAAATTAAACTTGAACCCAGGTTTCACTACTGTTCGGCCACAAGAGAAATTAGGATTTGTTATGAGGGCAGCAGTAAGAAAGTTTCTTAATGTGATATATGTGGATAGAACATAGAAAGCTAGCTAGTAACACTAGCAGGGCCAGCACGTCAGCAAAACGAAACCTCAGAAGAAAGACAAAGTCGCTTAGCCTATAACATCGACACAACGGTATCTCTTTTACTTTTTCTCCCACCGTTAATACACAAGCTGCGTGCATGTCGGCAAAACAAATCCTCCTAGGAGAGAGTAGCTCCTTTCAATTACCTGACGTCTCTACATTTCAGGTTTTTTTTCTGATGATTTCAATAGTTTCGCATGGGCTTACACACCTAGTTTATTAATAATTGTATTGTTATTATTTGAACTGCCCCAATTAATGTTTACCAAATTTTTGCTTTATACAATGCTGATTAGTTCATCAGAGTTCAGGCTACGTATATCTTCAGATCGAGGTCACACTGGATGTATTCCTCAGGTTTCTACAGTCATTCTTCACTGGTTACCTGTCGATGGTATTACTGTGGAGAAGCAAATCAACTGCCTGTTGTCTCTCGACCCTGCCCTCTAGTGGTTGATCAGCTTCCCCTTCACGACTGGAATAGTTGATTCTACATGTCCAATTTTTTGACAGCTGAAAACATTTGAATAAATGCTTTTGCATCTTCCATCCTGGTCCAGTAAGTGAAGATGATGTAATGTCTAACAATTTTATAAACTTCTAAGTGGCTATATAAAATATTCATCACCACTCTGTCTCCAGACCTCTTCATGCTTGATTGTGACATGAAGTTAATACATTTAATTGGGACTTTCTAAACTGTAAATGTAAAATAACATTACGGATTCTTAACATCCATTGTGACTGTTTTTGTTATGTACTTTTCTGTCTTGCTTTTCAACTCATGATTTCCAGATTAAACAGTGCTGACTTCCTCTTGAATGTTTAGCGTGTGTACAGTTCCTTTGTGTCTGTTTTGCAGATGAATAACTGCATGAAAATCCAAACAAACAAAAGGAAAACATTCAGATTCTGTACAAAAGGGACCAGGGTTCTTAATGAAGCCAGGCAGCAATGCTAACTACTGTGCCACCCCTACGATTAAAATGGAAATCAACACATTTCTTGAATATCTTAAGTGACAAATTACATAAAAACAAAAGAGAATTTAAAATGGTAACATTATTAGGCTGCCTGCATGGATTTTGCATGTTCTCCCCGTGTCTGCGTGGGTTTCCTCCCACAGGCCAAAGACATGCAGGTTAGGTGCATTGGTGATCTTAAATTGTCCCTAGTGTGTGTTTGGTGTGTGTGTGCCCTGCGGTGGGCTGGTGCCCTGCCCGGGATTTGTTCCTGCCTTGCGCCCTGTGTTGGCTGGGATTGGCTCCAGCAGACCCCCGTGACCCTGTAGTTAGGATATAGCGGGTTGGATAATGACTGACATTATAAGGGTACCATTAAATTATAAAGATAAAGAAACATAGCTTTTGCTCATAGCACATTATGAGAGAAACAAAACAGAGGTAACACTCAGACCTAACTGTATGCTATGATAATCTTCACATAAATGACAGCATTAGTCAATTTTAAAATATATATTTATATATAATAATAATCCTTTACATTTTTATAGTGCTTTTCTCACTACTCAAAGCAATCTCCACGCAGGGAAGACCCGGGGTGCGACCCCACAATCTCCTTACTGCAAGGCAGTAACACTACCACTGCGCCGCCACACTCCTCCTGTGTATTATTCAGTTTTTATGTCAATCCTACTGTTGGGGATCGATTTAAGAAGTGATTCAATTTTATTCTGCGGATATAGAGATGGGTTTGGTGGGTTTAATTAGCTAAGACTTAAGTGATTAATCATTTAATGTGCTTCTTTCCTAACATTCTTTGCAATTGCTCCTTTAAAGGTACAACAAATTCACCGCTATTACTGACTTGGACATTCCTCTTTTTTGTGCAAAATGTAATCTGTTTTGCTGTAACTGGTCTCCATTTAGTCACTTTTCACTGCATTTTGAACAGTGTACCTCATAGCAACAAAGTGCTGAAGAAACATTTAAATTAATTGTCTGGAATACCAGACTTCTTTCCAGGTTTCCTCATTTTAAAACATGCATGACCTAACCGGTAAAGTTGTCCTTTAATAGTCTCATTGCTGCTTCTAGGCTGTCTACTTTTGGACCTGCATTCTATGAAAGTGAGAAGTAAAGAGGATGCACTCCATCACCCAAGATTCCTCTGAGGAAGTAAGCCCTGAGCTAACCTTCTAGCTTGAGCCAAATCGGTGGCAGTCTGCAGGTTATTTAATATTCCTTTGTGCTCTGAGTGCCGCTGCAGTGGCTGTCCTCATTGCTCTAGGAATGTGAATCTCTGTCCTGACACACTGACTTGCTAATATGGCATGCTTACCCTGGCATACTGTTTATAAAGTTATGGAGGCACACAGCACCATGGCTTGTGACTCATGCTGTTCCCTGAGAGAGAACGATGAAGCCTTCTTGTATCTTTCTAAAGCTGCATGATTTGATTGCCATTTATAGAAGTTCCCATCACATGTCTTGAGGGTGATCTCATCTAAAATACAAAGTACAGATCCAAGGAAAGTCTAAATGCCTCTGCAATGCAGAGCCCTGGGAGTTCATCCCACCTTTTTTTCTAGTCATCAGAATGTCCAGGAGGATGCTTTTCATATTCAACTTGGACTCCGTTTTCTTTTTGATTATTCATTGTTTCAGCCCCATTCATATTTACCAAGACATTTGTTTCTTATTTTCTGTTGCGCAGCATGTAAAGCCGAACAAATTTTAGAGGTTCTGACAGAGAAGAGCAAAGTTGTTTGTTATCATTCTATTGAATGGACTTTTTTAGGTCTTATTGCTCCTATATTAGTGAGCCAATGCATACCAGCTGAGTCCACTAGAAGATTCAGTGGTTTGTGATCAATGATGTGATGGGTGAGAATGAGCGTGTATTCAGTCAGTATTAAAGACGGCATGATTGTTGGAAATGTACACCATAGCACGGACTTGAATGACTTAATTTGTTACTTAAGCCAGTTTTCAGTGCCACATTTCTTCAATGTCTGCTAACGTAAAACTTGTAGATACTCAAGAACCATTGATCAGTCACACACTACGTGATCAGAGCATTCATCTAATGAGCTTAAAAAAAAATTGGAATCAACTTTGTTCTGTTACATGAATCTACCCCACCTGAGTATACCTATAATAATAAATCTCTCAACAGACTGTCACAGTGCTGTTTCTTCAAACCATTGTGACCTACAAGGTTAAACTTGTACCAGTACATAAAGCAAAATCTTTTGATTTCCTTTTACCAAGTTCACACTATTTCAGTCCATAAGGTCTATTTACTATGCCTTTTCCTTTGTCTCCTTCCTGGTCATCGGGAGCAATTAGATACAAAAGATTAAATGGTGTCTATTCACCTTTTCTATTGGATTTGCTTAAGAGACAATCTAATCTTGAACCTGCCACTTCATCTATTTAGGAGTTAGTTTCACACTAATCATTTATGTAAAGTGACATTAAATGTATTTGTCATGAATGCGTAGCTGAGTTTAGGACTGTATTTTGGTTATTATTTAATTATTAAAGATCATTTACCAAATATTATTATTATTTTTTTTTTTTACTTTTTACAGTATGCAGAGCTTTTGTTTTTTATGGGTGATGCGACTTTTCAGTTTAGGCATTGTGTTTTTTATAGTGATGATACGTATTGGCAGTCACATTAGTGTGGCATGTGACATTACTTGGCTGGGACTTATGACGTAATTGTGCACATTTAAGGCTGTGCACAAAACACAGTGTCAAAAATTTTGGATTCTTCCTTCCTAGTAGAAGAAGTGGAAGCTAAAAACCATTTCCAAGAAGACCTAAGTGTGTAATTCCTTTATTTTTTTATCTTTTGACTTTGAATGTCACTTTTCTATTCATAAGCAATTGTTACTTACTGTAGACGGCACTATTTTGTGTACATGTTTCCATGATAATAAAGCTAGCCAGGCATGACCAGCATGACCAAAGCCACTATATGAGGTCGCTGTTATGCAGAAAAGAGAAGACAGATAGGAAAAATATTTTTAGCAACAAGGAGATAGATGAGAAGCAACACAAAGGCTGATACCAGAGAGTTAGTTCAGCTTTCAGCTAAGTTTAAAACGCTAACCACAAAATCAAATTTAACAAAACACTAGCTAGGAGGAAGAAAAAAAAATAATAATAATTTTCCAAAAATTACCCACCGATGTAGAATTTTGTTCACCTGTCTGTAATCTTGGGGGGTTTCTGGGTTGTGACTTTGGCGTTTTAAGTGTTGCATGTCTGACCTCACAAGACTTGCATGTCTGACTATTGCACGTAGAACAGATTTTTTTAATGGCGAAAGATTCTCCATATCAGAAAAAAAATGAATATGATGAAATGAATGCTGAGGAGATGTAAAAAATAAAATTCAACTAACGCATGGCCATAAGAGCTATCTCATGCACTTCCTGGATATCCAAGATTACAGTTCGAACCTCAGAACTTTAGTGTGTACCTTTATTTAGTCATATTTTGGAAAGAAATCTCAGCGCTCTGAATTTATTGCTACGAGTATTGTTTTCTGATTTGGGGTTTTACAACAGATCAATCTGAACTTTTGGTTTCAGACTTGGCTAGGCATCTCATTGTACGTCTCATTTTCTGCTCCCTTATTGTTTTTTACAATCTGACACTTTCTTTTACAACAGAATACTGAGCTTTTGCCTGACTCTGTTCATGCCTCTTCCTTATACCTTCTGGTTTTCTTATCTCCTGGTCTGTAGTTTCCAGTTTGCCTTCTTGCATTTAGTGCCCATCTTTAATACTCAACAATAATTACTCTATTAAAGACTTGTTCTGTTTCATTTTGTTAACTGTATACTGGTTATCAATAGAGCTTCAATCCACAAGGGCAGCTTAGTTTTGATTAGAACACTTAGGCAAGAAGACAGCTTTAAGTGCGTGGTGGACGGCCAGATTCCATGCCTGGCCGGGACGCCCCTTCGACACTTGGACCAGGGTAACAGCCATGGGCGGCATACTACTTCCCCCGGAACGCTTGGTGGCAGCCCCCCTGGGTTTCATCGGGGCCACAGACATGAGACTCCAGAGCTCAGCCCTGTTGGGCTCCGTGGCCACCGCCAGGGGGAGCTGCATGGCTTCCTGAGCCCGTGTGGGTGGGGATGCAGCCACACCCGGAAGTGCAGCCAGCTCTAGGTCACCAATCACCTGAAGCACTTCCAGGTGGGCTATAAAAGGGAGCCAGCAGCCACTATCGGGAGCGAGAGTCGGAAGGAGGAGTGGTGGTGAAGACCAGTGTGCTTTGTGTTAGCTTTTGTGACCTGTTAGTGCTTGTGGGACTGTGTTAGTGCTGAGGGACATGGGGAAGACGTGGCCCCCAGCTGAAGAGAAAATAAAAGTTTGGTTTCTTTTTATGTATGCCTCCGTGTCTCTCTGTGCCGGGTCGGGCGCCAATATAGCGCCATCCTACAAGTGTTTATCCCCTTGGCTATACTGATCATGTCGCTAAGTACGCTATCCTCACAGGTGGTGCAGTGGTAGTGCTGCTGCTTTGCAGTAAGGAGACTGTGGAAGACAGTGGGTTCGCTTCCCAGTTCTTCCCTGTGTGGATTGCGCTTTGAGTACTGAGAAAAGCGCTATATAAATGTAATGAATTATTATTATTATTATACGGGCGGCACGGTGGCGCAGTGGTAGCGCTGCTGCCTCGCAGTTAGGAGAACTGGATTCACTTCCCGGTTCCTCCCTGCGTGGAGTTTGCATGTTCTCCCCGTGTCTGCGTGGGTTTCCTCCCACAGTCCAAAGACATGCAGGTTAGGTGGATTGGCGATTCTAAATTGGCCCTAGTGTGTGCTTAGTGTGTGGGTGTGTTTGTGTGTGTCCTGCAGTGGGTTGGCACCCTGCCTGGGATTGGTTCCTGCCTTGTGCCCTGTGTTGGCTGGGATTGGCTCCAGCAGACCCCCGTGACCCTGTGTTCGGATTCAGCGGGTTGGAAAATGGATGGATGGATTATTATTATACAGGCAAAATCTTTTTATAATTTGGGTGTAGTTGCTGATTCTAACAGAAACCATCCTACAATTGCCAAATTGCTAACAGTTTTTACTTGAAGCATTTACTTACTTACTGTAGTTAATGAATTCCTGATTTTTTTCCTGCCTACTAACGACCACTACAATCACCTGCTTTGCAGAATGTCACTTTTTCTGCTCCATCCACTATGACTATGGGGTATTTTTCATTGTTTGCCGTGTTAACATAGCTTGTTTTCAGTTAGGAGCTACTAGTTATCAGGTTGACCCTATGCCTGCACATCTGGTTAAATACTGGATCTGGTGTCCATTGGCTGAAATTATCAAAGCTTTTCTTTGTTTCACCAGAATGTTAAACTGCAAAAAGACTTAAGTTGCTCATGTAGATTTAAAAGAAGATATACTATCTTACAATGTTGGGATGACAGACCTTTTAAGGAAAAATGTTTATTTGAGTCTTATTAACTTCTGATCAAAACAACTGCCATCTTCAGGCAGAGTTGGCACATTTCCATAGTAAGCACATTGAACGTAGTGGTTGCTTCGACCTCCCCATTAGCAGAAGACCCCAAGGCTAAATGTTCTAAGGAGTGCCGTATTATTTTGAGTTGATGTTTGTGCTTTTGGCTCAGAAAGGAGTGACTTGTATGCTCACACACTCTGATACAGGCACATCATCATATTGTGGTATTTGTAAAAATGACCAATGAAGATCCGTTAATACCTTTCAGTGTACTGTAGAAATCATTCTAAAATAACTTAATCCTCCAGTAAGTTATATTAAGAGACAAAATCCTGAAATGGAGAAGATCTGAAACACAATAAAATCTCCATGTGTGGCCATTCTGTCAAAAACGCTCCAGGAATCACTTTTAAAATCATTGTGAAAATAGAGGAGCTCTCCAGGGGAATGCCAGGACATGAAATGAGGTTGTAAAAAAAAAAAAAAAACTCATTCTCCCTGTGATTAAGCAGTCATGATCTTGAGTGTTTGGCACTAGTTATTACAGCAAAATACAGTCAAGCCAGGAAATGGCTGTTTTACATGCAGACAGCGTCTGTTGGATAGTTTTGGTTATCTTATACATTAAATACATATCAAATATTCTTCATTCAGGTTCCCTTTAGGTAATCTGATGAGGTGTAATGTCAAAAATATGCAAACATTCAGAAGATCCTATGCAGGACCAATACATTTTCACTGCACTACAACAGCAGCTTTTATTTATATAGCACATTTTCATACATGAAATTTGCCCAGATGTACTGTATGGAAGTGCATTTACTTATTGAAAATGAAAGGAAAGTTGTAAGTTCTCCCCCATTGGCCTGTGGGGTTCTTGGACTGGCTGCCACTATGCTCTCTCTATATATACAGCTTTCATCTCTCTGGCTATTTATGGAAGAAGGTTTACCGTCAGAGTTGGAAAAGAATGCAGGAGAATGAGCTAAACAAAACAATGAAGGGGTCTGTTCATGCAGCCACCCACTTGCAACTTCAAGACAAATTTTCCAGACGATTAAATAAAAAAAAAAAAAAATAACAATTTCTTTTCTCTTTTTTAAAGTTCCACAGTGCCTAGAATGTGTTTTGATTTCATGCTTTGTTAAAAGTGGAAACTTTTCCTAAGTAATATAACAAATTATAAAAGCAGAGTAGCTATGAGCTACTGCAGGTTAGTGCAAAGAGAAGAAAAAAAATCTTACTAAAAATAGCAGGAATTATATAAATAGTAATCTGGCCATAAGGAGAATTTGACCACAAAAGTGTTGATTAACATATTCCTAGATAAGATATTTCTTCAAAAGAGAAAAAAATACTGATTGGTAGGTGCCTCTTTTGAATGTGTTGGTATATTTACAATTTGGAAAGAAATTCTTTCATTTTGTACAAATTACCAGGGTTCTCTTGAATGTGAATGAAATGAGCTTTTGTAAATTGAGCCTTATAAATGTAATAAAAACCAAGAACATACTGTATGTTAGAACAAGGAGGAAATACCTACAGTCTTCTACAGCCGCCTTACAGGCTGGCTCGATCCTCCAATAACAAACCACTTTGCTTTTTATAGCACCTTTTTAGAATGAATATCATCAAAAGGAAGTTTTCATTTAAAGGACCATGGTGTAAATGTTTACATCAACTTTTTTGCAAGTAAAACATGGGTAATTTGGTGATATTCTTGGCTTCACAAAGTGAGTGGCAGCGATTTAACCAGCAGCATTCCAGTCTTAGTCAGCAAACACAGCCACACTGTCTATGGGTTGGGAGCATTCACTGATTACAGCATATTGCCGCACCCACCACACGACAAACCACCCGGATTGGCACTCGAGTGCAGCAGGTGACACCTCAGCACCACACTGGAACTGTGTTAGGTTTTTTTTGCCAGTCCTGCCACCAGCCCCCAAGTTTTCCCTGCGAGTTGAAGGACCTGCTAGCAAGGCTGGATGTAGGTTAACATTGTATCTAGGATGAAGCAATTGCAGGTTAAGGGCCTTACTCAAGGGAGCCCACAGAGTAGAGGCACTTCTGGCCTATACGGGATTCAAACAGACGCAGATCCCTAGCCTCAGAACCAGCACTATGCCCACACTGTCTATAGCCAAATGTTTAATTTATATAGTGTCTTTCTGTACTGAACACAATCTGAATTGTTTTAATAGTACAAAGTAACAGTACAATTGCTTACATATGTATTCTTAAAAGTGACCCAGTCAAAGTTACACAATAAGGCAGTGGTGGCAACTAAATGGGCAACTTTGTAATTCCAAGCCCAGCGTCTTAGGCATTAGAAGGGCAGAATGCCTGCCAGCTACCTTTTAACATTCTAAAACTAAGAATGGCACTGATCTATTTATTCAAAGTTAATGGGAATAATGTATAATATCAGATAATTAAGAGTTAACCATTTTATTCCAAAACATTTTTCCTTACCATCTAAGGCTTAATTGTGAAGATGATTTATTTAAAGAGTTTTTTTCTTTAATCAAGAGGTAAGCCAAGTGCCAAGTCAATTGTTATCCACACTTCTGTGATAATTTTGTTTGGGTTGGCTGTACAGCTTTCTCCGCACATGCAAAAAAAAAAACGGAGTGTCTGTGGTCGTGGTGTTAAAATTTTGACCGTGCGCAGTCATTTTCTCTTTACCACTGCGACCACAGATGCACCATGTTTCCACATATGCACAAGAAAAGTTGTACAGCCAGTCTAAACAAAATTATCACAGAAGTGTGACTAATTATTGTCCTACACTTGTATCTTTTTATATGTTAATGTGGCTTCACACATATGCAAGTTTTATTAGAGTACCTTCCATAGGAATTTTAGAGTTTTACAAATAACCAGGGAAAAAACCTGCAGACACACGGTGATAACATACCAGCTCCAAACAGACAGGGATCTGGCCAGGTATCAAACAAAGGTCCTGGTCAAAGAAACTACCAGAAAAAAGAAAGAAAGAAGTCAAACATATACTTACAGTAACTGTTGTACTGCTTCTATTGATGACATTTCTAAAGCTACTTGTCTCTCTCATGCAGTCTGTTTGCCGTCTTATCTACTGGGCAGCCTCCTATCTGCTGTAAGCCCTCTTGTCAGTATTGAACAATAACCTGACTACATGATCTTTATGTTACATTTTCAGAAGACTGGATGGTTAATTTCTGCCCATATCACCTGCTTACTAACCTGCAGGATGTTGAAGAGAGACCAGCAGGAACTTTTTGGCTGTTGTGACTAGTGGCAGCAAGAATACTTGCATATGCATGAATGCTCTCCTACCCTTGCAAAAATGGTAAGAAACATAACTAAAATGATAAAACTCTAAAGCATCACTGTATTTTGAAATCTGAAGAAATGTTTTAGGCATTTAGTTATTATTGATATTTGAATCCATCATTTATATTAGTAAATCCATTCATTGACTCGTCCCAGTATGTTACATGCTTTTTTGTCTTTGTAGAGTATTATATTGCTCTACTTTCCCTTTTGTATTATTAAGAGATAGATAGATATAGGGTGGTCCAGATCTAGTTATGCAATTTTCATTAGGCTATAACTTATTAAGTTTATTACATAGAAAATCGCCTGAAAAATCCCAGACCATCGAGAAGTGTGCGAACTGACGACATGAAGAATCATCTTTGCGCCAAACTGGAATCGTCCCCGCATAAATCAGTCATCCAGACGATCTGGATCTGCATAATTAGACCATAATATCTATACCACCCTGTAGATAGATACTTTATTAATCCCAAGGGAAAATTCACATACTCCAGCGGCAGCATACTGATAAAAAAAAAAACAAAGATGAGGGCTTCTCACTAATGTAACACTAATATTACATTGCTTTGCCTAAGTTACAAATAAAGATATACAAAATGTTAAATTAAAGAGTGTTAAAAATGCAGGTAAAACAGACACAGTCACCTCTGATAATCACGGGGTCCAGGAGGGGCCTGGGTCTCCTAAAATCCACCACCAGCTCCTTGGTTTTTCTGGTGTTCAGATGTAAGTGGTTTGAGTCGTAACATTTAACAAAGTCCTTGATTAGGTTCCTATACTCCTCCATATGTAGCCTTTGTCAGAATGCCTCAAATCTCACAGACTTACCACTGTTTATAAGGTATTGTAGTATATAACCTCTCCCCACCTTCCCTTCTACATTTATAACCTCAGGCAATTAGGTGTAGTAAAAGACAAGCAGAAGTTAAGTTACAATTTAAATAATGTATTATTGATAATATTCATAAATAATAACAATATGCAAAGTACATTTGAATATTGGCTACCATACAACCTGATAAATGGTGATGTGTAGTTTTAGGCGGCACACAGACTTCTTAGTTACTTAAAATGTCTCTAGTTAAGGCATCATTTTGTGTTCAGCTTTCTTCAGAACAGTCTGCATGCCTGTCTCAATATGGTTGCTGAGCTGTGCTCTTCATTGTGTTGTCCTTTTCAGTTCATGGTGTGAGATGGTCTTCATCACTTTGGTAAGAGAGATAGAGAGCTGGGTAAAGCTAGCTAGTTTATTGGTTTTCTGTCCGACCCCTACAGCCAATAGGGCATCATAGTACTTAAAAGCTTTTGATACAAGCCATTTCCAAACAGCCATACTTCAGACCAATGGAAGGACAGAACATCTTCACACCTGCCCTACAAACCATATTTTAAGGTAAAGCTTAAAAGTTAGGCAGCCTGGCTTTCCTATAATGGTTGAGAGACTTCAGAAGAACATTTACGAAACTTGTTTGAGGCACTTCCCCCAAACCCTGTCATAAAATTCAAAGAGACCCATTCCTAAAAGGGGGGGGGGGGCGGGGGTAAAGATGAATGCTTCTCACTAATGTAACACTAATATTACATTGCTTTGCCTAAGTTACAAATAAAGACATACAAAATATTTTGTATGCAAAATGTCACATCACAACACATACTGTATATTTGTGGTAGTCAATTTTATTCACAATTACATTAATATCAGCAGTGAATGAAGACAATAGCAAAAGGAAGCACACATACACAGATTTACAGCTAAGCTGAAATTATTACACAAACTCAAGTCCACACTATACAGTTCATTCAGCTGTGTTTTTTCTGAAGACTCGTATTCCATTTCAGTGTCAGACCCTATTCCAGCAGTAAGGTGAGAGCTAATGGTGGATGGGATGTTATTTCATTCTAATGTACTCTCATGTCGACATTTGCTCTCCCTCACAAGCAGCCAATGTATGGTTGCCATTTTTCCAACCTGCACATCTTGGAAACGTCGGATGGACATGGGGAAAATAAACATAATCAACAAGCACAGTTTGCAGCCTGTAATTTCATCCAATGTCTTTAGAATTGCAAAGCAGCAGTGCTGACCACTGTGCCAAGTAAATTCAATTAAATAAAAAAAAATTCAAACTCAATCTTGGAAAGGCATCTTGAAATTACTTAAAAGCCTTATATTCCAGACAGACCTTTTCTGAACAGGGAGTAACTCTCTTTAATATTGGGATCAATTACAGATAAATCCAGATCCATTTTTTAAAATTGGAAGATTTTTGCTCAATTGACATATTGCGCCAGTGATATTTTGAGAGTCTGTCGTACTTTTTATAATTTCCTAACTGCAGATCCACTAGTCAACTCACAGCAGATATACAGTGATTCCTTTCTGTAGGGTACCTGGAACTTACCATTGGATTGTTCCAAATTATCCAGAACACAGCACTCTAGCTAGTTTGGTCTGCAACCTCTCATTACACTAACCCAGGGGTGGGCAGTGGCGGTCCTGGAGAGCCCCAGTGGCTGCTGGTTTTTGTTCCAACCCAGTTTCTTAATGAGAGGTCAATTATTGCTGATGAAGCACTTACAGTATTGCTTAAATGACATTTTGATCCTTCATTATAGTGGTCTCACTTGTTAAGGTTCCCCACCCTTAATTGCTTATTTCAATCTTAAACAGCTGCTTTCACTGTATTTAATAGCTCCTTATTAGCGATAAGATGTAAATGACAAAGCAGCCAGTAGTTCTCCATCCAGCTTGTTTCCATTTACATGTGTGTGTGTTCATCATGCACTTTTTGGTTTAATAAAGCAATAGAAAATACAACAGACTGAAAATTATCCATTTTAGGCTTCAAATCATTTGAATGAAATCCTTGGAAAGGAAAAAATCTACAATATAAGAACCTTACATTGCAGACTAACAAGCCATAAAATTAAATAAGGTCTGACATTGGCAAGGATTGGTTTCTAATTAAGTAATTGGGTTGGAATGAAAACCTGCAGCCAATGCGGCTCTCCAGGACCCCCATTGCCCACCCCTGCACTAGCCAATCACACGTGTCCACTGCAGTGGAGATCAGTTGTTTTGTGGAACAATTTCAAACCCAGGTTTTCCCTTATTGAGCTATTAATGATTGTAACTCTGTATTTCCAAAGACTGGTGTTACAACATATGCACTAGCAATATGCCTCTCTATCTACAATAAGTCTCCAGTGAGCGTATAATGAAGTCATTTCTAAGTGGCAACAAATCTGTTCTTTGCTAGTTCCCAAACCCTGTTTTGAAAAATACTAAAGCTCAACCTTTTCAGATGGGGTTTAGCCTTTGAAATGTGACATTTGGACGCCTCCTACAACATCTGCTAAGATTGTCAGTTTCCTTGCCTTTAATCTAGTGAAGAACTTTAGATATCATTTCTTGTATTTTACACATTTTTTACAGTCTTGTGAAATACCACATCAACTATTGCTTACTGAATAAATTAGCATTGCGCATGTGTGGTGTACTGCTTGAATAACTCAATTTGTATTTACTGTGTATGCTTTTGATTTGTAGTTTACTTTGGAAAGCAATATCTGCATGTAATAATACACAAATGTAATTGCTGCAAGTAGATGCTGCTCTTAAAGTAAAGTAAAATGCACCATTTAATCTTTAATATGCATCTCTCAAAATTATTGAGATTTATTCTAGTATAAATATTTGTTTATGATATTTAAGTACAATTTATATCAAGGAGTATGCCATTATTGGTAGTAGTTATCAACAGAAGTACAGCTTGGTGGCAAAATTTAAGCTTCCACAAAAATATGCTAAAATATTACTATTTTTCCCTTTAGTAACAAAGTAGCTCTTACTTTTCTGAAACAGCAGCAAACAAAATGAAACACGGCTAGCTAGAAAGCCTTGGCATCAAAAGTAATTTATGAAACTAGATTTCAAACTGGTTATGAGGCCATAAAGAGTACAAATATGGGAACAAAGCTTCACATGGAGTGAGGTCATCGGTGGAGCCCATCAGGGATCTGTGCTTACTCTTTGTAAATAATATTAATTTACAGTAGTTGATTGAATAACACCAAGGAGGGTAAATATTGGAGATAGTATAAGAAAGTCTAAAAAACCTAGATAGACTTAAAAATGCATATTATTTTAGAGAATTGTAAAAGTGGGAAAGGAATGATAAAACGAAAGGGTTTATGGGTTTAAGTTGACTCAACATTTTTATCATCCAGGCAGTGTGCAAAAGCAATTTAAAAGACAAATGAAATACTAAGTAGTTTTATAAAGACCATCTCTCTCTCTGTTGGTTTTCCAGTTTCATTACTAGACTGACTAGTGGCCACATTCAAAGGGGGTATTGGAGTAAATATTTTTAGAGCCAGATTCATTCCTGATGCCTTTATTCACCCTTAAGCACTGTTGGATGTAAATCAAGGGGCGTTATGTTCGGACTGTGAATGCTATGGAGTGTTGTGTGCAGTTCTGGTCATAGCACTGCAAAAAGACATAGTAGCACTAAAAGATGTGCGGAGAGGACCTACCAAGTGCATTTCTGGTTTAAAGGGCATGGACTACTCTGACAGGCAAAGGGAAAATATATTTAGTTTTGGAGTCGACCCAGAAAAAATATTTCAGTTCATTAGTGAGTTATATCCTCAAGAACACTGTTGGAGGTTAAGGGGAAGTGCAGTCAAGATGAAATTTGGAAGACAGTTATTCACTCAAAACATTGTTAGACTCTGAAACAAGTTATTATAAGTAATGTGGTTGAAGTTGAAACTGTAACATTTAAAAAAATATCTCGCTGAGACAGAGGGACGACTTGGCTCTTAACGGACCAAATGAGGAAGATGGCTGAACAGTCTTGTCCTCTTTAGCAGACTTGTTATGTTTAATATCCATTGAAATAATGCCAACTGCAATACATTTAAAGGGTTTTATATTATTATTCAAAATCATTAATAACACTTTAGTTAAGGTACTGCAGAAATGCATCTATTCTCATGTACTCTTATGTAATAAGACCCTAACAAAGTCTTCTTTTGGTCTTCATATCACTTACAGAATGTCAGTAGATAAGTTATTCGTCTGTGTGCAGTGTGGCATATTGAAATATGAAGGATTCACAGGTCTTATACTAAATGTGTAATACCAAGAAAGACGTGTCTCAGTTAAGCCACCTCAGACCACTGCAAAGTGAAGTTTTGTTAGTGGATCACATTGGTCCTCCTGGACCCCGTGATTATCAGAGGTGACTGTGCTGAGGATACAGACCTATAAATACCTGGGAGTGCAGCGAGATGATAAATTGGACTGGACTGCCAATACTGATGCTCTGTGCAAGATAGGACAGAGCCGACTATACTTCCTTAGAAGGCTGGCGTCCATCAACATCTGCAATAAGATGCTGCAGATGTTCTACCAGAAGGTTGTGGTGAGCGCCCTCTTCTACGCGGTGGTGTGCTGGGGAGGCAGCTTAAAGAAGAAGGACGCCTCACACCTGGACAAACTGGTGAGGCAGGCAGGCTCTATTGTAGGCACGGAGCTGGACAGTTTGACATCCGTGGCAGAGCGGTGGGCGCTGAGCAGGCTCCTGTCAATCATGGAGAATCCACTGAACAGGATCATCTCCAGACAGAGGAGCAGCTTCAGGGACAGACTGCTGTCAACGTCCTGCTCCACTGACACACTGAGGAGACCCCACACTATGCGACTCTTCAATTCTACCCGGGGGGTAAACATTAACATTATACAAAGTTATTGTTTGTTTTACCTTTTGTCTGCATTTTTATCACTCTTTAATTTAATATCTATCTATCTATCTATCTATCTATCTATCTATCTATCTATCTAT
>JANRMT010062829.1:51987934-52067057 GCA_026402145.1 Polypterus bichir lapradei
TATCTATCTATCTATCTATCTATCTATCTATCTATCTATCTATCTATCTATCTATCTATCTATCTATCTAAACCAGTGTTTCTCAAACTCGGTCCTGGGGACCCCCAGTGGCTGCAGGTTTTTGTTCCAACCAGATTCCTAATCAGTGACAATACCTGATAACACTGAGCTCATTTAATTAGCTGGGATTTTTTTTTTCTTTTATTCGACATTCAGAAAAGAAAAGCAGCATGATTTTTACATGTATAAGACATTTATAATATTTCTGCTTTTGCTATAGATTTAAGTGCTTAACTTTCTTTTGTTGATTTCATTATACTTTGCCCTTTCTCTGTGCAGTTTTTCCCCCTTTATTGTATCTTAATAATGACAACTTAAAATGAGCAGATCAGACACGCTGGCAAACAACACTGAATAATTAAAGGCTGCAGCTACTTTAGCGTCAGACCCACTAATTAGTAAATAATGGATTAATTAAATAATTAGAACACCTTGAAAAGTAGAATGAAAATCAAGATGAAAATACTGTTAAAAAGAAAAAAAAATACATTATTCCTGTATAACTGCTTGGTACATTTTAATATATATATATATATATATATATTTTTAGCAAACTTAGTTTTCTAATTTCTATATTTTTCCCTAAATACAGAACTTGGGAAATATCAGTTCAGTTAATTAGCCCAGGAGTTCAATTAAAAACTTTGGTTGGAACAAAAACCTGCAGCGACAGGGGGTCCCCTGGACCAACGTTGAGAACCCCTGATCTAAACAATTTACTGATGCTTTGTAATTGTTCCAAAGACCCAAAGAAGTGCATGTTAAGGTCTTGTTACATAAGAGTAAACGAGGAATAGATGCCTTTTTGCAGTAGCTAAAGTGTTACCAAATTATTTATTTATTATTTTTGATTTCACCCTTATGTGATACCATCCTAAGGCACTTTACACATTGATTATGGAAAAGTTGTTTTCATTATTTTCTAATAATTTATTTATTTATTTATTTTTACAAGTTAACTGAAGTGACACTTTCATTGACACAAAGGAAGCTAGTGTCCAGGGCTGTATTTCCACCATTGTTGTTTATAGTCCAATCCCCTTAGCCAGCAGGTTTTCAAATCCTGATATAAAATGGCTGAGAAATGATTGATGCTGGTAATCTGGAGCTGAAAATGTATATCGGAGAACACCCACAAAATGTATGCCGATGTGAGGTTGTATATTAATGATTATGATTATATATAATATTATGAGGGATCAGTTCTCAGAAATTAATTATGCTTTGTTGCTGTAGTTTCTTTTATTATTGTTATTACCAACACCAATGAGAATGACATTGAAAAATATTAATTATGTTATCATTACTTCTCCATATGTAGTGAAAAGTAGCTTATTTAAAGCTGTGTAGCTCAAGTTGAACTCATTTAGGTTTTAATGACATAAGAAAATGACAGGGAAGGTGTTAAAGTCCTGAAACACCACGTGGTATACCTGTTTATTAGCCTCAAGTTGTCTGAAAGGCTGAAAACAGAAACAAATGTTAGCAGCCATCAAGAGGTCCTTTTCCTGGTCTGCCAGTCTGTGCGTGATTACTACTTCCTGTTTTTTGTTGGTTTTTATAACAGAAGAGCCAGAAGAGAAGGTGCAGGAGGTGGTGTTAGACTTCTTTGTCTGCTGTGTCATCTGGGCTATGGGTAAAGCACTGGTATGTCATCTCCAAATCCTTCCCCTGGCGTACCCGTGAAGTTCTTCATGGTAAGGGAAGGACCTTGTCTCTGTGTTTGACTTTGCCTTCCGTTAGCTCTGTCCTAGGGATCAGAGCAATTCGAGCTTCAAGGTTGTGGGTCCAAGAGAGAGCATCTGCGTTTACATGCAAAATTCCCCGTCTATGGGCCTCCGTGAACTAAAAGTGTTGTAAGCTCCGGGAACCATCCAGCAACCTGGGACTGCACTTCATTCTGTGCCACCATCCACTAAAAGGTTGGTGACAAGGGTGAATACCCATTCCAAAAGGTAATACTTGCAGTGATTGACAGCTCACTTGATGGCAGTATACCCCTTCTCTAAGTATATCATGATCAGGCTCAAATATTGACTAAGCTACTTAGAACGACCGTCAGGGTGCAGTTGGATGAATCAATCTGGGGAATAAGGGGAGAGGAAACATTAGGGTTGTTTAGTACTAGATGTGAAGTCAAAACAGTTTTTGAGTCATAAAATGCCATTTCAGCTTTATAACTCTATTCCACATTAAAAGATATGTATAGTTATATCATATAGCATCAGTACAAGCATTGCATGTGTGGCAGGCGGCCGGGTTCCATGCCCGTCCGGGATGCCCCTGCTGCATATGTTCCAGGAGAGCAACCATGGGCAACTTAATACCTCCCCCTGGAAACTTGGTGGCAGCCTCCCTGGCCGGCGGTGATGCCTCAACCTCCCGCAGGGCTTCATGGGAGATGGAGTCCTCAACAGACCAGTTGGGAGTTGGGGTGGCCGCCAGGGGGTGCTGCATGGATTCCATAGCCCAGCTGCAAAACTCTTCAGCCCCACCTGGAAGTGCAATTGGAACCAGGTGGTCAAGCACCTAGAACGCTTCCGGGTGGGCTATAAAAGGGGCCAGCCATTATTACTCAGTGGCCAGAGTCAGGAGGAGAGGATGAAGCTTCAAGGGAGGAGTGGTGGTGCCAGAAGGGCATGTTACGTGGTGGTTTGTTGTAGTTACTGTGCTTAATTGGGACTGTGTTATGCCTGTGGGGTTCACGGGGAAGACGTGCCCCACAGGTGAAGAAAAATAAAAGTCTGTGTCTTTTTACATATGCCTCAGTGTGAATCTGTGCCGGGTCGGGCGCCTATATAACGCCTTATTTCACACATGGTAATGAATTTTTCTGTGTTTTCATAGTTATAAACAATATTGAATTTTCTAAGAAAATAGCTGCAAAATGCAGGTCAGAAAATGGATTGATGAATTGGATATTTAAATAAATATTTCCTTATTATATATGTTCAGTAATTTATTTAGTCATTTTCTGTCTGAAACCTCCTAACATAAAGCTCTTATTCCATTTAAAACTGCTGTTTTAAAATGGCAGTCCTTGATTTCAGCTATAACAAACACAGATGTGGTACAGCATTCACACTTCATAGAGTGACTGAGCCCGAATCTGAACCTAGGTCCACTCTGAAATTGTGTGGTAGTAATTTTAAATATTGCACCACTTTCTCAGAACACTCATTCTTTAAGATATCAGGTGCCTTTTTTACTTCTACTCATTAAAGGAAGAGATTAATCATCATAAGGTTTATTTACATTACGGTAAAGCGATATCCAAAGGTTTATAATTTCCAAAAGGGGTAGTGACTACATACTTGGTTTTTCTTCTCATTTCAATATGACATCCTTGCATGTTTTTAGGGCCAACACCTTGTATCAGGTATAGGGAGTAGGGAAAATAGATGGAAGTATTACACAGTGTACTAAAACATTCTTCCAGGAATGCTAGTACAAATCCTTAACAGGACTTTATAGTCTTAATATAATTTTGGATGCACACTGCAGATCTCATGTTATATTATCCTTACAGCCAGAAAAAAGAAAGTAGGTGAGACTGAAGCAACACTTTCCTACAGCACTTAGAGTATGTTGTATAGTGAAATCTTAGTCCTAGGTCTAGCAAATGAAGATTTCTGTCATGAAAAGCCACAAAAGAGTTAATTACTTCACAAAACTGATTTGTGATAAGCCATTCAGCTTACAGAGGGGAGGAGGGAAACCTTTATGTTTGTGCTTTTGCTGGCCATGTTTGGTCAAAAGAAGGCAAAAGCACTCCCCTGTGCTGGAGGCTGGCTGGATAGCTCTCAGTTCCAAAATCATTTCTTCTTCAAACCTTCCCAAAAGTGGCAGAAACTGCCAAGTTGAGTTTATATTAGAGAGGCTTTTGCTCTCGCCCTGGCTGTCCCACATTTGACAGCTTAACACACCCCATTTATAAATAATTTGCCAATGGCCGACATCTTTGGGATGTTACCCAGGCTCCCAGTATGCTAATGGATGGCTGTTTAAACAGACACAGAAAAAAATGGAATATGAAATAATGACACTTTCATTGTTAACCCATGAAAGGTGTTTTTAAAGAGAAAGTTTCCATTTTCTTTTTGAAATTATTTAAGAATATCCTCATGGAGCCCAAGGCTGTTCTGCTAATACAGAAGTATGTATTTCTTTGAAAAAATACAGACCGTCTTTCAGGTTTTGTGTACTTTTTAAATTGAATGTTTTAAGAACCTTAATCAGATCCTAATAAGGCCATACATTACGTCTCTTTAAAGAGTATTTAAATTTAGATTTAGTAGTCAGTGGATTCCCTATAGCTTCAGTGACTTTAGCTTAACTCTTCCAGTAACTGTGGATGAGTCACAATACATTTGAAGAAATGTTGACCTTTTTTTTCTTCAATGGCAAACTGCCTCAACAAATCTAACATTCAGCTTGTTTCTAGAATGAGCTTTTTGTTTCAGGTCCTCATTTGACATTTCTCTGAAGGTCCATTGTGGATTTCAGTATTACATTTCTTCTTCTTCAGCCATTCTATAGTAGACATTTTATGTTAGGATCATTGTTTTAGTGATAGATGCAACTGTACTTCAGCTGACTGTTATTTCAGTGGAAAATTGTATGATACAAAGCAGAGTTCATGATTAATTCAGTGACAGAGGCAGCAGACCATCCTCTGCCTAGGACAATTTTGTTCCAAGTAGCCCATAAACTTCATTTTTTTTTTTTACTCTTTTGTCTATTAAACATTCCTCCTCAGGTCCTTAGGGTTACACAGTTGATTTTAGGCATATTAGAAATTAATCTAAGTGATCTTCACACTGCTAATTGCTACTCTGCTATTAATCACATGCTTACATAATAGTACTGGCATGACCATTGGATTCTTACAGGTTGTTCTGAGGCTCACATTGGATGACGGTGTACTCCTGTGTTGGAGTGATTTTGATAGGCAATCAATATCTATCAAGATCAACCATTTACTGGAAAGAGGGGTTGAGAAATGAATAATTTCATTTGACTGCATTGTATCAGTTAACAGATGAAGAAAAGTATTCTTTAAACTTGCATTTCTATATCTTGAAAATGTAAATGGAAAATATTTATGGGACACAACATTCACATGACCAGGCAATATTGTCAGATTATTGGATAGTGTGTAGTTACTGAATGGTATGGAAATGAAAAAGGCACTGCAGTGCAAACAATAAATGAGTAGTGAAAAAAAAAAATAGTAAGTCAGGGAACAAATAAATTGGCCGACAAAATTAAATCAAAAGGGTTAGAGCAGGGGTCTCCAACTCCAGTCCTGGAGAGCTACTGTGGCTGCAAGTTTTCATTCTACCTCTTTTCTTAATTAGTGACCAGTTTTTGCTGCTAATGAACTATTCCCTTTATTTTAATTGACTTTTTTTGAGACTCTGACCGCTGAATTGATTCTTGTTTCCTTAAACGGCACTTAAACATAAATATGAGGTGAAGTGAGCCAAGTGATGACCAACTAAGTTGGGGCCTGAAACTCCAATCAGCTTCACTTCATTCAGTTTCTTAATTGGAAGCCAATTCTCGTTGCTAATTAAACCCGTTATTTAATTCCATGGCTCCCATTCTACCATGGCAGACACTTCCAAAACTGTTGATTTTCTGTTTTAAGAGTGCTGACTGTCAAAATGTGTTGTGGACCTGAGCAGATCAACATTACTGAGGCCTTCACCTTTCTTTATTTTCAGTTATTGTGTGATGGACGCAGGTTGTTGTTTATGTGTTGGTTAATTTTGTGTCTTAATATCCTTTGGTTGCTAGTTAAGGGAAAAAGAAATAATTAAGGGGCCTGAGTCTTTTAAAATTAAGGCAAAGAGTTAATTAGCAGCAAAATCTGGTCATTAATTAAGAAAAGGGTTAGAATGAAAACCTGCAGCCACAGTAGCTCTCTAGGACTGGAGTTGGAGTCCCCTGGGTTAGAGGAATAAGGAACACAGAGGAACCCAGGGTAAAGTAATGCTCTAAATTTTTGTAATGTTTTAGAGAAAAACATTTTGACTGCAATCAGTATGTGAGATTGAGTACTTAGGCTACTGTCAAGTAAAGCTCCAGGACCGGTCATAGAAGAGCGTGGGGTCATTTTCTTGATCCAAGATTTAGAGAGGAAGCAACGAGATACTTGAGCTGAGATACAGCATGTGACATAAGGAAGAATTCTATAATGAGAGGGTTATTGACAAAAATTAATTGAAGACCTTTAGTAAAGTCATTCAGTCAGTCATTATCCAACCCGCTACATCCTAACACAGGGGTTCTGCTGGAGCTAATCCCAGCCAACACAGGGCGCAAGGCAGGAACAAATCCCCAGGCAGGGCGCCAGCCCACCGCAGGGCACACGCACACAAACACCCACACACCAAGCACACACTAAGGACAATTTAGAATTGCCAGTGCACCTAACCTGCATGTCTTTGGACTGTGGGAGGAAACCCACGGAGACACGGGGGGAACATGCAAACTCCACGCAGGGAGGACCCGGAAAGCGAACCCAGGCGCTCCGGTTTCCTCCCACAGTCCAAAGACATGCAGGTTAGGTGGATTGGCGATTCTAAATTGGCCCTAGTGTGTGCTTGGTGTGTTTGTGTGTGTCCTGCGGTGGGCTGGCACCCTGCCTGGGATTGGTTCCTACCTTGTGCCCTGTGTTGGCTGGGATTGGCTCCAGCAGACCCCCATGACCCTGTGTTTGGATTCAGCGGGTTGGATAATGGATGGATGGATGGATGGATGAATCTTTACTGTAGTTAGTAAATTCCAATGAAAAATCAGATGCATTTATAAAGCACGATAACAAAGAAATAACTATATATATATATATATATATATATATATATATGTATGTGCAGCTTCAAGGTGGAATTTACATGTTGCAGCTTCCTTGGTAAATTATCTGTAGTAATGGATAACAGCTCACAGAGTGCTTTTCAAGCATGCTCAGTTTAGGTCCTTCCACCAATACCTTAATGTTTGGAATATTCTTAAATTTATCATTTATTTTTCCTTGGCCATCCTAAAGCAGAATTTCTTTTGTATTTTGGATCCACACACTGTTGCATGCCTCAACTCAACTACAACATCATTTCACATACAAATAGCCTGAAATTGTAATGAAGAATAATTTCAAACAGAGAAAAGTTCATCATTCTCTTGAGGACAGCAAGTTGTACAGGACCATCCTGAAAGCAGGACACTATCAATACCATACTTGACTGTTAGAATAATGTTCTTACATTTTGAATGTAGTATTATTTTTCATCATAGTAAGGCCAATGACAACAAAACATTCACCTTTTGACTCATCCGTCCATAAACCACTGTTCTAGGACTCTTGAGGACTGGCCAAGTCCAGTTTGCACAATCCCAGGGAAGCTGCTTAAGCCAAGGTAGTCTGAATTTTCCTAGAGGTTATTCTGAGATTCCTTGTGATTTTATAAAAAATGTACACTTTGCTTTTAGAGAGATTTGTGCAGGAGAGCCAATGCTTGGAAGACTACTTTTCTGGACTTCATGCATATGGACAATGCATCTGTGATTATGGTGTAGTGGAGCCCCGGAGCCTAAGACGTGACTTTGTAATGGTTTTCAAATTCTTGGACATTAAAAACTGTTTGCCAGAGGCTTTGGGAACCTCTTTTGATAATGGTACAATGTGCTTCGAAAACTCTGTGCTGTTTCACCCAATATTGGCCAAAGTTAGTTGGATTTACATCAAGAGTTACTGACCCAAATAAGGCCCTATTATTAATTTAAGGCCAGGATCCTAATTATCCTTTTTATTGAGTTGAGTTAATTATACATTTTTCTTATCACAAAACTTCATAATATATTTGATTATCTTATGCATCAACCAAAATAAATTCAGGTGATTACAAACCATGAAAAACTGCACCAGATTTACTATGAAAAACATGCAATAATGCAGAAAATCAGAATGAGGATAAATTCTTTCTCCTAGCAGTGTAAGTGAAAAAACTCATATTTTATCTGTTGATCTGTATCACATCTTTAATATGTTACAAGTTTCATCTCATAAAAAAAGATGTACCTTATAGTCTGTAAATTATCAATTGTATCTCACCATGCTCCTGCAGATTCAGTGCCATAAAGTTAGCAATTTACTTCCAAATACTGTCACTACAACCATGGGATATTGTTTTCCTATGATCTTAGTGAGAAATTCTTGAACTGAATGTTTACAGGAATTATATCATAGTATTAATTACATGAAGCCTAATAAAACTGTTGTTTTTAAAATCTGAGAAAATGTGTGAAGTATTACTCAGTTCTTAAACTTTTTATCTGTACCTTTAATGTTTCAGATGGGCTACCAAAGATTTGCTAATTGCATGAGGCTGTAAGAGGAAATTGAGTTTACAAAGATGGGACCATGTAATCCTGAATTACATATTGATCACGTTCATACTTAAATTTCAAATAAGATGTAGTTTACAGTACATGTAAAAAAGACACCCTGAAGTGTAGTATGCAGTAAACACACTATCATAGTGCATCACTGCAGCACAAGGATGACCTATGAGTCTATGAGCATGGGAAAGGTGCTATATAAATAAAATGTAGTATTATTATTATTATTATTATTATTATTATTATTATTATTATGTCTGACAAATCCAATATTTCCTAGTAGTAACTAGTAGCTATCATGAAATACCTATGAATGTTTGCCCTGAATTATTGATATCAACTCTCACCATAGTTAAAATATTTCACAACACAAGCCGTTGTTAATCTGCATTTAGGCAATACAGAGTTAGTCTCATGGAATTATGTATCTCCTTTGTTACCAGTATCTAGTTGTACCCTTATAATACTTTAAATGTTTATAAAATAAAAATGATTGCCGTATCTTTTTGTTTGAGTCTGTCCAGTCACAGGTATCAAGCCATTGTCTTTACTTCTTGGAACCCCAGAAATAATGCTGTGATTATCTAACCATTTATCTTGTGAAATAGATATACAATACTGTGATTTAAAATAAATGGCCTGACAACACATCCAAAAATGTGTGTGAACAGGTGGCTTCCAGAAGTTGTAACTACACTACATATCAAAACATTTTGAAAAAATATGTTTTCTGTTGGTGGAATTGCCTTGCCAGCCGGGCAACCTGTCACACAATGTTAAGAATGAACAAACCTGACAAAAATTGCTTCCTGTACGTTCAGTTTATTCCAGAAGGTGAGGCTGCTTCCATACGGATTATTCAAATATTCAAAACAACGCATTTTAGATACTTTACTAGAGTTGTGGAGACCACTAGAGACACTCTAAAAGAGAGAAAAAAGACAACTTGACTTAAATTACAATTTTTATTTTTTATTTGAAACATTGAAGCAGGGCACAAGGAGGCATAGTAGTTAGTGACGCTGTATTCAATTTCCAGCTTGTCCTTGTCTGTTTCTTCAGAGTTTTACAGCATTTTCCCGCCAGACAAGTGTTTGCTTGTTTAATGAGTGACTCTAGCTTGGTCCTGAATGGATGTAGTTAGGTTTGTGTATGGCCATGACTTGGATTAAGCTGGCATTACCAGTCATGGTTGATGGGAAGCTCCTGTCTCCTGACAACCCTATAATGGAATAATTGGGTTATGAAAATCAGTAAATACATAAATAAGAAAGAGGGCTGTATGTGATAGCGTAAGGTGGTGGAGTGTGGTGAGGTAAGGATAACCCATTTATATCATCCACTCTAGAATTAAACACTACTCATCTGTTAAGTGAAGTGTCTGCAGCCTCAAGTGGTAAAGAAAAAAAATCTCACCTGAGGAATCCTGAGTTTAAAGATGCATTTAATCACCTTTATATAAGAGAAAGGATGTACAAATAACAAAAGGGATTTAGAAGGTAAATAATTTTATATTATATTATACTGTAGAACTATTACATTTACTTAGTATTCAATATTAAAATGCATGGTGCAAGATCAATGCATTTGCTACTACAAAGCTTTTTTCTCAATTCATTGTACTATTTTTTTTAAATCAGCAATTGTTTTAAAAGTTATGAATGAAAACATAGCCTCCAGCTGCCAGGGAGGAACAGTGGCAGCTATTCCAAGTTATTTCTAAAACACAGCATGTTTTAATTAACATTTTTTTGTGATGAATGTTATCATAAGAAAGCAATGCTGGACCTGACTGCTTTGGCAAATGTGGTGCAGAAGGAATACCAGCACAAATTCCAGGTTTAGAAATGTAGCATTGAAAACATTTCATTACCATCAGGGCCAGCATGCATTTGGAAACGTGTTTCCTGATGAGGACATAGTGAGACCCTTTCTCCTCTGTAGCAGGTTTCTTCATATTTCAGGGATCAAGAAGACTTCATCTGTTGTGAGACTGGAACACCATGAGGAAGTGCGTTCCCGGAGATATTTTACCCTTTAGCCAGTTAGGACTTAGGATTTAATCGTGACCTTATAAAATGGGTAATTAACATGGGGAGCACTGTCTTACACTGTTAGGGTGTTAAATGAACTCCTTGGTCAAACTACACAACAACAACATTAATGTTCGATGGACCATAAAGGGAGTGAGTACAGAGGGAATACTCCAAAAGAAAGTCATTTGGGCATAGAGACAGCAAATTGGGGGGCTTACAGTGCCACACAAACGCTATCCAAACAGCTAGGTTAAATCTTGCTATTGTTTAGAAAAGGAAACTTATGCACCTAAATCTGACTTTGGTCCTGACTGTGAATCTCTTTAAGCCAGCAGTGGTCTTCCATTTTTGGCAAGTATGTAAGAAAAGCATCCTTCCCTTTTCCAATTCCTGCTTTTTTACTGAATGATTGTGAAGAGCAGGACTAGGAAAGGCATCACGTTCAAGGCAGGAACCAACCCTTATCTGGAAGCCAGTCCTTCCCAAAATACATTCTTACTGGGCTACTGCTCTAAATGTAGAAGTAGTAGTAGTAATATTTCCGCATGTACAGAATAGAGTTACATTTTTACTTGTTATTGTCCTTCGTACCAACAGGAAACCCCTTCCGGTACATAGAGAGCACACCCAAACTCCAGACCAATAATTGAACCCAGGCCCATTAAGAGATATAGGATTAGGCTAATGTATTGGGTTATACTGGCCAGAGAATCTGAGGTGGCCTGGCTTTCCATCCAGGGCTGATCCTTACTGTGGCGCTGATAGACTTCTGACTCCTTGTGGACTTACACTACAGTAGGCTCCACCATCACTGTAAGGACACAAACCATAGGCATTTTGCTGGTTTATTTCCATGTTATCTAAAACATCTGAAGAGAACATGAAAGAAATTCTTGTTTATAACTGTATATGTCAGAATGGGCCACATTGCTACCTTTTGCCATTATTATTTTGCCAGAGGGGACTGGACGGTCTCATGGTCTGGAATCCCTACAGATTTTATTTTTTTTCTCCAGCCGTCTGGAGTTTTTTTTTGTTTTTTCTGTCCCCCCTGGCCATTGGACCTTACTCTTATTCGATGTTAATTAATGTTGATTTATTTTGTTTTCTTACTGTGTCTTATTTTTCTATTCTTTATTATGTAAAGCACTTTGAGCTACTGTTTGTATGAAAATGTGCTATATAAATAAATGTTGTTGTTGTTGTTGTTATTTGTATAACGGGGTGCCGGACTGTAAAACACAAGGTTCATGATTTACTTCTTGACACTTGTTATATGCCCAGCCCTGGTAGCATTTTCTGAGGTACTTATATTACATCACAGAGGTGTATAACTGTGGTGGGAACCCACACCCATAAAGAGAACATGCCTCTCCACACAGACAGTACACTGATCCTGAAATCACACCCTACTCTTGCAAGTTGTGAGGCAATGGCAGGAACCACAATGCTAAAATCTCCAAAAGTCATATACAGCATTCACACAGTGGTCACTCTCTTAATGCAAACCTGTCAATCTATACAGCACCCTGACATGGTCAAGGTGATTCGTTTTTGTTTGACCAGATATTAGGATACCCAAGATGCCTGATCCAAGAAACTGGAGTCATTATTGGTGTCAGATAAAGCGGTTTTAGATGGCTGCCCTTCTGGGACCCTCATGCCCACAGTGTCCAAGATTTGCCTGAGAATGGTGCAATAAACAGATGACCATCCAGTCAGTGGCAGGTGTATTAATGAGAAAGATCAGTAGAGAAGGGTCTTTTTCCACAGACAAGTAGAATAAATTACCAAGTAGTGTGATGGAGAGTAGGACTTTAGGGACCTTCAGATATGGACTTGATGTCATTTTGGACAATCTCTAGGAATAGGAATGATGAGCTTGCGGGGCTGAGTGGCCTGTTCTCATCATAACTTTTCTAATGTTCTAACAGCATAATGTTGGCGAGTCAGCATGGGCCAAAATCCATCAGAAATTTGCCCAGCACCTTGTTGAATTTATGCCTCAAAGAATTAACGTATTTGTTGTGGTTGGGGTCCCTGCCCAGTTCCAGATAGATGGACCTAATAAAATGGCCAGTATGTGAATGTAAGTTACAACCAGGTATATATAAAGGGTTAACTGAAACCATTAAACTGTACTTAAACTACTCTAGTAATAAATTTGATGTATTTAATGATAGGACCGGAATGGATCATTTGAGATTCTCACACCAGTTTAAAACTAACACTTTTAACTGAAAGTAGTTTATGTCTGTCTGGATTTTATTTCCATGCACTTTTCTCCTAACAACTTTTTAGTGACTTGATATAAATACTGTATATAGTATGCTTTCCCAAATAAAAAAAGAAAAAAGGCAGAGTAGGTTAGTAGTTTCAATATACCATTTTCCTTGCTATATTTAAATACATCAAGTGTTTTTCCTAAAGGAAAATAAGGAATAAAGCTAGATTATAAAATGGCACATAGATTACATTAAGGCCGCCAAAATGTAAACCTCAAACGTTTTTCAGTTGTAGTTTTTATAATGGTGCTCATGCCAGACTCTGCTACATAAATTAAATTGCCGTGCATGTTTTGTGGATGAGACCCGGTGTTTAGTGCTGCTACCTCACTGCTCCAGATTCCTAGGTTCAAATCTTGGCCTGGTCCCCACCTGCATAGCTTGTATGCTCTCACTTTGCTTTCCAATTCCTTACCATATCCCAAAGATGAATGTTTTAGTTGAATTAGTAACTGTAAATTGGAGCCATGTAGACAAGTGTGCCTGAGTATTTATACCCTATAATGGGTCAGCACATCCTCTAGGGTTGGTTTTTGCCTTGTTTCTAGTGATGTCCCCTGACCCTGAAATGGATAAGTAGGTTACAGAATTGATGACAGAATGGATGTGACTTCAGTTGTAGACTTCAGTGAGTAAGTGCTCATGCAACATCATCTTTAAGATGCTCCAATGTGCAAGCAGTGTGGTGGTTTTGAAGTATTTGACTGTAAATTTCAAGGGTCCTTGTTGAAAACCCTATACAGACTCCCTGCATGACCCTGATCAAGTCGCTCCACATATCAGTACTTAAATTGTAGAAATATGGAAACAAGTGTACCACATATACACGTACTGTATAACACCCAGCAAAGTGCTCATTCTAGAAAAAAATCTAATAAACCACAGGATTAGTCTCAAAAACTGGGTGACTATGTGGCCCTGAGCAAGTAGTTTAACCTGCCAGTGTGGACATTATAAAAATATGGAAACCGAGGTTCTCCACCTCTAACATGTCTAGATATGGTATTGACTATGTAATGGTTCTCTGTAAAATCACAAGGTTACATGCTCATTTTGCACCAGGTGAGTTGTTATACAGTAGTTTAAGAAATATGGTAAAATGTTGGAGCCATGTTCACTGTGAAAAATATCCTTGCTTTATATATAATAAGCTACCGTGGCTGTTCGTTTGTCTGTCCAGGATTTTAAATCACCTGTAGCTTGCAAACCGTTTGACCAATTGACCTGAAATTTGATACACATATACTACGTGACGTCTACTATTTGCTTTCAGTGTGATGATTGACCTCCAAGGTTATTCCTCTTTTTATTTTTATTTTATTTTATTGTAGAATCAACTCTCGGCAGCGGCCAGCAGGACGGCTGTGCAGCGTATGTGTACGGGCGTCGTTCTCATCCCTATCACCTTCGCCGTCACTTCCCCTACCTCTTCATATCTTAAATCATTCTTGAGGCAGATTGAAGACTTAAGTGCCAGCTTAAGTGAAAAATTAAATAAAACGTACAAAGTAATTACAACACAAACACTGACCTAATCAGTTTTAACAAGAAAAGAAGAGAAGAAGCGGGCCGCTAGGGTGGAGTAAAGAAGAGCTGCTCAAGAAGAGGCGACCACATCAACCTCAGAGCAAACAAATGATAAACGTACAGAGAAAGAGTCTGAAAACTAGGAATGCTCAAGTCAAGTGTATTCACTGCACATATCGAGCAGTGCGCCGTTACTGATGTAGAATAATGGATGTATCCATGGAACTCTGTAAGATTTCTGGGTGCAGCTCAGAACCTCGCTCATATAACATAACGTACCATTCTCAAGTCTGCTTTTCTGAATTCAGAGTCGGGGGTCTGAGACTAACCCAGCAGGGTCATGTCTCCTCATGGCTAACCCTGGACAAGGCACCAGGCCATAACCAGGTCCACTCACACACAGGACCAATTCAGAATCACCGATTACTATTGTCTTCAATGACATGAGAGAAAAACCAGAATGCCAAGAGTAAAACCCACACAGACATACGGAGAGAACCTGCAAATTTCACAAGGGCAAAGACCAGGTGCAACACTCAAACCTAGGATGCTGGATCCACGAGGCAGGAGCATTAGCCACTGAACTTCAGTGCTGCCCACCACACTCATATGTCCGATTAAAAAAGACAATGCAGATTTGTTTAAAATTAGAAAGAAATTTTATAATTAATTAAAACTTTGTTCCACTACTAAATTCAAAAAACAGATCTCAAGCTTGTAAGCTATTTTATTTTAGATTGTCTATACCCTTTATCTAAGTGTTTCAAGTGCTATTAATTGTTTGAAATGTAATTCTGATATGTGACAATATGTCATGGATACACGATGAGGCTGTGTGGCAGAGGCACATTATTTGTTAGTCTCCTAGTTAATATATGGCTGGTTTTAAAATGAACCCTGTGATTTAAATTGTTTTTTAACTGGCAGCAAGCTGAATTACTGACCAGTAGCAGCATATTTGGTTTGGGTAGCTTATTAATGTCCCAGCAGTCAAAAATATACTTGTGTCTACCTGCCTGCCTACTAAAATCCATTTTTAATGTAGCTGCCTTGACCAAGAACAGCTACAAGAGTACAAGGTTTGTCCTCACAACTGCTGTTTTTGGTGTAATCCATAAGGGCAGTGTAGACTTCACTGTTTGTGGATATTCCCTCTAAAGCACGATCACTTGTAACTGCATGCTAAGTCTTTGATTCATTTTGAAATCAGTTTTAAGAACGGCTGAAATAGACAAAGAAAATGGGTGGATAGGTAATGTGCAGCGGAGGAGCACTGGGGCCCTCTAGTGGCAAGTCATTCCTTTATTAAAAAAAGGTTTAGTTCGTACAACTAAGCCTGCCGGGCATTATGATGTAGAAATGTAGAATCTATTATTTGCTAAATGTATAGTATCTTTGAAAGTTGTGCAAAATGATAAGCACTATATAAAATAAAATAAAAATGGAAATTTGTCATATTACTGTATAGCATCATGGGAGGAATGTTTATTATGAAATATAATACATAAAATCACAAGGTTCACTCACCCCCTCTAACTCACCTTTGACCCTGAGAAAATTAATTTCCAGAAATACTGCAGCAGTTGATCTATAATTGTAAAATGACTGAGATAGTGTTCACCATGAAAGTCTTTATATAAACTCACAAGAATCAAATCCCACTACAGCGTGACTGTGAGCAAGACACTTCACCTGTCAGATTTCCCAATGTGCAAGAAATGATAACTTTTCAAACATTTTCTGTGTAACATCTTAGGAATGCATTCACAGTGAAAGGCACTATTTAAAATCACAAGGTTGAGTTCCCTTTGCTGACTTACTGTGAGGGAATCACTTCATGTGCCAGGGCTCACTATGTACAAATACGGCAACCATAACTGGGCACTTGTAAAGTTTCATGAGATGGCATTCACTATGAAAGAAAGACTGGCCTCTTCAGATTTGGAATGGGTTACTGTTTCTTTCTCTGCCGATTCCTGTGTGAAGCTGTAGTGAAAACATGACCCTGGGTAATTATCAAGTAAATGTGTCCTGGGATGGCTACACAAAAATGAAGATTCATTGATTTATGAAGAGCACTGCATGCATCAAACCAAAGGTATATCACTGTAAACGACTGTGAGCAGTTCAGCACATCATTTACACATCAAATTAATGATAGCAAAGAAAATGAATTACAAAAGAGCCAATAATTTGCTGTTAAAAAGAAGTCTAATAATTTCCCATATGATTTGCTTTTTTTCCACGATGGGTATACTCTAACATATTATATATCAAGTGCTAATAAATATGATAGGTGTAATGAAATTATGTAAAAAATCAGTTAATTGTCTGCTAATTGAAAAATGATTGATAAACCAATTGTTGTGTTATTGGTTATACACTCATTAATTCTTAGTATTTTAATGCTATACCATAAACAATTCAATTTAATAATTTAATAATATATGAGTTGCCCATAATGGTTATTCTTTATCGATAAAAATGTATTCTAGAATTGTCTTAACGAATGTATTTGTGACAACAGCCAGGAAACCAGATGTACTGTATTTGCTACACTTCTCATTTTTCAACGTATTCTCCTTTTCCTCTAGCAGGTGATGTCTGACAACTGCAGTTACCATAATGGAATTTCAGACATTACCAATTTTCAATGCTAAGATCTTAAAGCTTACCTTTAATATGACCCCTTTTGGGTGTGATAGTGTTATGTCCAACTCTTTGAGTGAAACTATAGTAGAAAATACACTTTGGTGATTTTCAGGGAAAAGCCAAGCAAAATGACAACTTTTATTGGCTAACTAAAAAGATTACAATATGCAAGCTTTCGAGGCAACTCAGGCCCCTTCTTCAGGGATTTACATCTTGCCTGAAGAAGGGGCCTGAGTGGCCTCAAAAGCTTGCATATTGTAATCTTTTTAGTTAGCCAATAAAAGGTGTCATGTTGCTTGCCTTTTCTCTACATTCATAGTGATTTTCAGGGAAGTGTATCCTTGTTGGCGGTATTGTGGTTTACTATATAAACTGTGCCGTATCAAAGACTGACTGAAAAATAGACATGGCTTCCTCCTGGTGGTGATGTGAAGGACTGACACATGGTGATATTGACAATTGCCTAACGTGAGTCACACTGTGGAGAAGGGAATGACTGCAGTAAAGACAGGCCTATAATCAAGCTATGTACTGTATAGCCATTCCCATTTCTATTTTAACCTGATGTTACAAACTGGCATAATAAAAGAATGATTGCTGTTGTAGAGTCAGTCATGGCAGTATAAGCAACTCAAATTTGGGCTCACGGACAAGTGATGCTGTAGAGGAACGTGGTTAGTGTAGAGTGAATATGTTTCTTTTCTTCTGTTGAGCGTGATAGACCCTGACCCTTTCACAAATCCTTCTCTCACCCCCCCTCCCCCATTCATTCCTTACTGAAACTCACTGGGAGGCAAACTCCCCAGCTGAATAGACATGAAGGTCTAGAAGCACTTAGTTGCCTTCTTGTTATCTCGTTTTATTAATGGTTTCTTATCCTTTCTATATGACTAACACACTTTAAGTGTAGCAGATTCCCAAAAATCCTGTTGTGATTTCTGTAAGCATGGGAAAGGTGCTATATAAATAAAATGTATTATTATCAGTAATATTATTAAAAATACTGAGCAGCATAACAGAGCGAAAGGAAGTCTCAGTGCTTTTGTGAGGTAGGAATTCCCAGTACACCTTGCTAAGGTACTATGTTTTGGAATCCTAAAGAGGTAAACAGTGGTTAAAGTCAGCTTCACTATGATCACGTAGGACCCACCATTTTTTTTGACGTGGTATGGTTTCAAAGCTTTACAGTAACAGAGGGCAAGAGACTAAGGTGCACACATTAATCAAAATTTCTGACACTGAATCCCAATAGTGGGTGCAGAGAGGGTGTTCCCCATGTCTTCTCGTGATTGTTGCGCTTGCCCTTTACCCCACATGTTCAATCAGCTATGCTGATTTATTTAATCCTGGAGACTCTACGGCCTGAGGCAGTACTTCAAACAGTATTGCCCAACTGATACTATGCTGGCAAAGTTCCTAAATGTACTGCTCAGTCCTTATGGTTTTCAATATCAGATGTCTGCCTCTTTGTCCTCGTCGACTTGCTGCCAGTCAGCACACGATAGCAGCCACGGGTTATGCGGTACATCCAAATAATGTTCAGGACATCAAGACTCACACTCGACAAGATCCAGGCCACCTGAGGTCCAGGGCCCAACCTTTCAAAGGCAGGCGTGCCCACTGTAGACCACACACGAATGTAATAGGTGGGCATGACAGCAATCCGCACCGCAAAGAACACCACAGCCATTGCAACACCGTTGAGTACCACCTGGAGTCCTGATCGAGGGTAGGAGAGGACATCAAAGAACCATCTGGGGGACAAGGAAAAAAAACAGATAGAAAACCATTAAGTATCAAAGAATCATAAAGTGATGATGAACACTTACTCCACCTACTGAGGGATGAATGCTCTAAAATCATGACAGAAAAATGGACCCTGCACCACTGATAAACCATCAGAATCTTTCACTAATGCAGATTTGTGGCCTTGTTTTGGTATTTGGAGTCAGGCCTGTGAGTAAAATGATCAAGGATGATTCCACTGACATATTATTTGTATCCATTGCTTTCATTGGCATTGCCTGTGCGCTTTACCTTCTTGTCCTCATTTTCAATGTGAATTAACTGAGTGAAATGAGCACCTTGTACACATTCCCCTGACTATGGTGTTGTATTTTGCAGAGCTCTCTGTGCACAGTTTGTCTTGAAACTACTCACTCACACCAGGCAGTAAAATTTATTTGAACTCTCCTACTTTTTTAGCCTTGCATAACAAGAAAATAGTCAGACATTAGGGGAATCTAAGAGTTTGTACTTTAGCACCACTTCCCCTCCCTTCACGTCACCTTAGACACTTTTTATTGTGAAATATCAAATGTTAAGGCATCATCACACCTTAGGCTGAAGCTCTGGTCAAAGGTGTCAGCACTAGCGTAAAATCACGTAGTCAACATGTCTTCCAGGCACACTTAGCAGAGTTATGGACAGCAAGACCTGGTCAGCATTTTTGTACATGCACTTCAGAATGCTGGGGTGCAAGTTTCTTCATGAACTCAGGAATCTGCCTCATTTACATTTTTCAGAGTAATTCACGTTTTTTAAAGCTGCTATTTGGTGTTTTGCACCAACTCATTATATGACCAGGAGCGAGACACTTAACCTGTCATCGCTCTGAGTAGAGTAACTAGAGACAGATAAAAGCAACAGCACAACTGTAATATATCTTGACATGGTGTTTCCTATTGAAAGTGTTACAGTTTTGCTGTTTTTGTGACTCACTCGTTCCCTTCCATCTTCTGTTATGTTTAAAAAGTATATCATTTATTTAAAATTTCAGTATTGTTGCAATATTAAGAGCCTTGAAATTGTTCCATCCATAAAACATCTTACATTACTATCTTCTAATCACAAATCCAACCGTGAGATGGCTAATATGAAAGCAAAGGCTGGCCAGTGACCGATGGGGAGTGGACTTCCTTGCTTTCTTGGAATACACATTTATGGATTTTTGTTTTTTTCAATTTTTGCTTTGTGCCAAAAAACTACAAACAGTTTTGTTTCTTCTTCTTCTATTTCTATTTTTTGTAAAATCTAAACACAAAGGAACTGCTTTTTGTCAGCCTCCACTTAAGACACTCCAGATGTCACATTGATCTTAATAAAGTGCCAAGGTTCTACATATTTTGTTCATGAAATCTTCTCCTATTTACAGATTTTTCAAACCATTTTGATTTAGGGCCTGCAGATAAACGATGTTTGTGTAGGTTCATTCTTTTGCTTTTATTCATTTTTCTTTATAAAGTACAAATTTAGTATTAGTGCCAGTGGAGTACAACTGGTTATATAAAGTGGATGTGAGGTACTCTAAATATAACAATACTAATACAAGGGTTTTTCTTTACTAAAGTCGGTGACTCAGTATCTGGTACCCAGAGCTCAATCTCATGTGCCAGTGTAGCTTTCCCAGTCCGCTGTTTCTATTAGAAATCTCCAGTAGTGGGTAGTACATGTCTGTAATAAAAAGATTTGATCAGGGGATGCAAAGAATCTGAATTGTGTTGGTTGTGCTGTGTCAGACTGGCATCAGATCCTTTTGCTGGAACAACTTTGATTCCAAATGTTACAATAAGCGAACATTAGGTGCCAAATGGCCACTAATCCACAATCTTATTTATACAAACTCTGTTCAAGAACATGGTGCTATTACAGAATGCCAATTCAGTGAAAAAGAGAGTGCAGGCAGGGTGGAATGAGTGGAGAAGAGTGTCAGGAGTGATTGGTGACAGACGGGTATCAGCAAGAGTGAAAGGGAAGGTCTACAGGACGGTAGTGAGACCAGCTGTCATATGGGTTGGAGACGGTGTCACAGGAGACAGAGCTGAAGGTGGCAGAGTTAAAGATGCTAAGATTTGCATTGAGTGTGACGAGGATGGACAGGATTAGAAATGAGGACATTAGAGGGTCGGCTCAGATTGGACGGTTGGGAGACAAAGTCAGAGAGGAGAGATTGCGTTGGTTTGGACATGTGAGGAGGAGAGATGATGGGGATATTGGGAGAAGGATGTTAAAGATAGAGCTGCCAGTCTAGAGAAAAAGAGGAAGACCTAAGAGGAGGTTTATGGATGTGGTGAGAGAGGACATGCAGGTGATGGGTGTAACAGAACAAGATGGAGAGGACAGAAAGATATGGAACAAGATGATCTGCTATGGCAACCCCAAACGGGAGCAGCCGAAAGAAGAAGAAGAAGAAGAATGATGCCATCAATAGAGACATGTTCAGGCCCTTACCATACTTCCAGTAACATCAGGCAAAATGCAAGAACCAACACAGGACAAGATCAGGACACCATTTTTTTTACAAGGAACACTAATTCACTCAAGACCATTTCAAATCAACAATCGAAATCGAAATCTCTAATCTGCTTGCATTCAGCATATGAGAGGAAAATTTCACTGCCTAAAGAAAAAACCTCACTCAAGTTTGGGGAGAAGATGGAAACAACACAGAAACAATGAGACAGTAACCAGGCCAGGAGGCAGCGTCTCTAGCCACTATAGCAGTCATTAGCAGGTGACTCCGATTGGGGCTGGGAGATCAGTTGGGTTGAAACATAAGGTACTACAGCTAGGGCTTGTTGAGAAAAAGTGGCATTTATTACCACACCAGGTAGTGAATGGAAACTCATTTATATGGTTAGGCAGCCAGGGTTTACTTGGTGGTATTTATTTGTAGCTTATGTTACTCCCCATGATTCGTTTTCTTTTCTGTTTGTTTTATTTAGAAAAATTGTATTTATTTATAGGTTTACTGTTTACTTAGTGCAAGCATATCACAAGCAATGGATGGATGGATGTTTTAGTGAGCCTTAGTATACAGTAACAACTTTCCTGTTAAATGCATATTATTCAAGAAGTTATTTATTTATTTATCCTAGGAATAAAAAAACTGTACCTGAAGTTCTAAATTGGGCCACACTCCAAAACTTTAAATCAAAAGAGAACTTCAGACTGTTATCTGCTCCACTTACCTCTGATTTACAAATGGTGTTGACAGCTCTGATATGAGGCGAAAATTAGCAAAATAAGGCAAAACGCCTCGTCCCTGCAAACACAGACAAAAAACAGGTTAGGAGTCAATAAACTACTAGATTTACTCTTTTAGCTGACATTTTTGTGATAAGAAGTAGCTTAAATATCACAAGTGTTTTCACATTTCTATAAAGGATAACGTGATTCAGTCAAAGCCATAGCGAATGATACTTGTAATATTATGTATTATTGTTCATAGTGAACACAATCCCAAGGTCCCTTATGGACGTTCTTTATTTTTTTCTACCAGGAGCACCAGTTAAGAGATGGAGGAAATGTGGTGATGGTAGGGCAAGAGATAAGAAATATTTTTTGTTTATTCTATATCCATGTCTTCGACGGGTACCATGGCTAGTATATATATACAGTATATATTAGTGATGGATGGACCGCATTCCCTTACCTGAGCTGGAGTGCAATATAACGAACAGTCTGGAGACAGGCATGGAGGGGCACTACAGCACCTGGGGCATTGGGACTGGCAATCCAGCAGCATTGTATGGGAACTCCTTGAGGACCAGTATAGTGAATAGACAATAAAATAGAGAAGTATCCTCTTTCCTACTCAGGAGACCGGAAATGTGGGACAGTGGGAGATTGCTTCCCATGTATAGGTTACCCCAAACACTGGATGGCAGAATCCTTTGTGGCGAGACCCTTTGTGGACGCCCACAGGGCAGCATGGGAGTTGTTGTCCCATAAGGCTGCTGTGTTGGGTTCTTGGGTACCATGAGAGGGAGCTAGTGTGAGCAAATCATATCAAACTTAAAGGGTAATTTTCTCTTTGATGCTGGTAAAATAATTCAGCTGGCATTCTATCCTTCACAGTCCAGCTGCTCAATCACTAGAAAGCCAACCTGCTTGCCAAGTACATTTAGCAGACATTAAGGCTAAGAATGAAAACAAAAACAGGACAGGGAAGAATGGGTTGGATGAGTTTAGAGATTAGCAAAACCAGTCTTTCTCCTTTAGCTTATGCGGGAGCCTTCATCATACTCACAAGGCAAAAATTATATTTGGATAGGATAAAAGTGGCATGAAAAGTTTCAGGCATTCTGCCATAACCTAGTAATTTCACAAAATGTTATCCTGCTGGACATTTGCATAGAGTTTTCCAGGTATTAGCACAGCACATTTCTATGATTGGCAAGTAAAGAAACCCATTTGATCACATAATAAGACGTCAGTAGTGACAACTGATCCAGGCCCCTTCTAGTTTTATACAGTGCCTTTCCATAGTGAATGCCATGAAAAGGTGAATTACCGGAAGGATATCAAGTGTTTTAATGTTTCTGCTGCTGGAAAGCTACCAGGTGAATAAAAGTGCTTACAGCTGCAGTGAATCACTGTTGGGATCTGATGTGTATGATTTTATATAACGTTTTCTATACTGAACACTGTCCCAAATCATATTTTACCTACAGTTCACGTTTTTGTATTTTTACAGAGTGAGTTCTGGCAGGTAAGGTGTCATATTCTAGGTTACACAGTGGTGGCATTGAACTATCATCCTTGGGGGTTACAGTAGTGGGCCACAGTGAAAGGTCTCTTTGGCAAAAGCAAAATTGGTTTTAATGTGTCTTGTCTGGTAGGCTGTTTATGTTATAATTAAAGGAGGCAAAGCAGACCATTTGTTTGGCATTGGAACTGTTTTGTATTGATCTCCAAATCTAAAGAGGTAAATCTGCCTGGCTTAGAGGTCGTTTCCCTCAACACCCTATATGATGGCTTCATGGATTTTATCTACTGTTTTGTGTGGCATTTATGGGTGGTACACTAAAAAGAGCTCTCAACATCTATATTTAATAAAATCCCTTCTGGAAAAAGCGGAAATCCCTCCTGGGGGTGAAACTATCTATCTATCGTATATGGTGTACTTCACCCATCTATCTGTCCAGCAAGTAAGATTAAATTATATTGTTAAATCAGGTTAAAAAGCTAAATGAATAACAACAATCTCTCTCTCTTTACTTACGTTATTCAAAATAGTCACTAGAGGGAGTAAATGCATGACTTTGTGAAATTACTGGACTCTTTGGTTTCCACATTTGGACTTCAGTTTCTGGCAGAATGAATTTTCTACATTTTATGTACTGTCGTTTGCTATTCACAAAAATAAAAATTCAGGACAGGCTCATAATCTAGCACTACATAAAAATCACTGAAAAGCACTAAAAAAAAGTGAGCTTTCAAAAACTGCCATTCAGTTCTTCATGGTACTTCCTTTTGTTGTGAGTTAGAGATGAATGAATGTGCTGTGAATTTTGATTGGCTAGTCCATTTACTATACTTGTTTATAACTGTGTTTTACTTTATGATTTCATTTAATTTAATAACTCATCTCTAATCTTGGCATTTAAGGCTGGCTCAGAGAATGCTATCAAGTGACTTATAATATACCACAGTGTATGACAACTTTTTTTTTTAATTGTGCAATTAAGAGGTCTGTAGATTAATATGAAAAGCATAGAATATCACATAAAAAGCAGATCATATTTCACAGATATATATATATATATCAGGATTGCACAGGACATGCTACTGTGTTTTTTTTGGGGGGCTCAAAGCAGACTGGCAACCCAAAGTTTGCTAGAAAAAGCTCAAAGGCCTTTGAACTGGATATGTGTCTGCTACTGGAAATGAAACCGTTATTTAGTTAAACGTTAAGACAATGTGAGCCCTAGTGTCTAAACAGTTAGATGAAAAATGGCAACGACCCATGCGTGACCCATTACAACCATAACAAGTCACTTAATCTCTCAATTACATAAATAAGGAGATGGGGGCAGTTTATTTGGGAGTGTGTGCACTTTGGTTGGTGAAAAAGAATAAAATCACAGATCAAATTCCACCTACAAGCTGACTGTGTGTCCTTGAGCAAATAACTTCCATTGCCAGGGCTCACATTGTAGAAATGTGGAAACAGTTAGAGTGAACCTGTACAACTACACATAAAAATTGCTATATAAAGTCAGAAGAAAGCAGATCCAGTTCCACCACTAATGTCCTGCCTGACCCAGTAGGAGTCATTGAATCTGTCAAAGCTCAGATTGTTTAAAAATGGAAACAATTGCATTCCTCCTGTAAAGCACCTTGGGTGGTGTTCACTTTGATAAACTGACAGAATGAATTCCAGCAACAGCACTTGCTTACTGTGTGTTCACTGAAAACATCCCAGTATTTGAAAGTCCTCAGATAGTTGAAATATGTAAACAATTGTTTCTAAACCTGCACCTTGTGTTTTAAAACCACTATATAAAATCAGAAAACTGCACACCCAGTCTCCTCTTCTTTTTGATTCCAAGATGACTTGCTAATGGTAACATTGGATAAAAATGACAACATCTGTAATTTATGAAAAAATTGTCTTGAGCTACTTTTCACTTTAGAAAGATGCATTATTAATAAAGATTGTTTTTTTGATTGGTTAATGTAGTTCTATGAAAGGCTGCTCGACAGCAGTCTGTGTGCTAGTTCTCAGATGCGCTCCTTGTCTCAGTGATCTTTCCCCATTCAGCCAATCTTATGTTTCACCTTTGCCCCTGCTGGAATATGTGTGTCATATTTCTTCAAGATAAGAGCCACCTGCCTCCATTAACCCTTCGTTATTCGGGTTTCGTGAACTCTCATAAGTGTTCGGCTGGGGTGTATTGCATCCCACTTTTATTTATTGAGAAATGATAGTAAGAAATATTTTAAATGCAATTTAATTAATCTTTACTAGGACATGTAGCATTCTCTGGCTTTTCATGTTTACAAAATCACTGTCTAAAATTTCCTTTCCAATAATTACAGGTGGGAATAAAAAAAAGTTTCATGTCTCTATACCGTATACATTCATTCTGTCCGTTTCAAAAGTGGTCACAGTTCACAACTTCATGGAAAGTTCCACTATTCCTGTGTTTGTTGGGAACTTGTGGTGTACTGATTGCAGGTTGGAACCAAATGTTTCATGCATATGTATTTACTGCAGGAATGGCACTGAAATCTTGTATTTCTGTCTTTACTCCTTGGACATTCCTCACACCTTGCCTGTTTTGGTTTCTTTGCTGGTGATGGGTTCGCAGCAGAATTTTCTTTGGTTGTTCTTTTGAGCTTCAGTTGCATCTCTTTGCTGAGATGAGAACTTCTGGCCTGTCTTCAGCAAAGTTGTTCTTGAATAAGGTCCAAGGCAAACTTTTTCAGGAAAAGTCTGCGCCGCAATGCATGACCTGTGTTTTTTCATGGTACACCACATGAGCATTTATTACAGCAACATTCACCAATGAAAAGAATATAGTAAGAGGCGATTCCTTTATAATGTTATGAGCTCTGGTGCGAACTTGCTTTCGAGGTGGTGTCTTATAACATTTGGAGGATTTGTCTTTTCCTACATAGTAGCTTTCCTGCTGTGTTTCATCATCGTCATCTTCATCAGCATCTTCAGATGAGTCTGTATCATGTTCATTGTGGCTGATGTG
Organism: Polypterus bichir lapradei; assembly: GCA_026402145.1. Lineage (NCBI taxonomy): Eukaryota > Metazoa > Chordata > Cladistia > Polypteriformes > Polypteridae > Polypterus > Polypterus bichir. The sequence goes on from JANRMT010062829.1 coordinate 52,014,389, forward strand.
TTCTGGATCTAAGTCTGAATTTCACTCTGGTTCTAATGTGGAATCACTCTGTTCACTTGGTTCAGATTCACTTTCAACCTCCTCCAAAAGTCTGACAAGCCTATCCGGGGCTTCCTCATAACTCCTCTGTAAACGGTGGAATTTCGTCATAAGCAAATAAGCTATAAACGGAACCCAGCAACAAAAGCTTACCGTAAAAATGTAATTTGCCAGTGCTCGGGTGGGGTGTGAAATACCAACGATACTCTGCGGGATTACTCTGGTGGGGTGCTAAACACCCAGAATGACATAATACAACGTTATCAGCTCAAGGGTCCACCTCCGACTGACGCACACTCTTGCATGCGCAATACGTTAGTCGACTTGCAGCTACTCAAGGCATCAAAGCTCCACATCGCGCCATCTATGAGAAATACGCATAAGTCTGACGACTGGGGTGTGCAACACCCCGTCCGAGTAACGAAGGGTTAACTGTGATGAAGTTACTTGGCTTTTAAAAGATCCACAGATATCTCAGGGTACATGTGATGAAATGTGTGATAGAAAGCAGTAGAAACCTTCTCAAACAGTTCTGTTGTATACTTCTTTACAAAGTAAAACTAGTTCAGTTTTCTATTGTACCTTTTGTTGTGATCACTACTTTTATAGTAGTTTTAAAATTATATTTTGTTATATTTCACCAGGAATTGTGGACCCCCAGTAGTTTAGATGTTGGAAAGGAAACAACATACTGTATTGCGTAACCCAACTATCCTACCTGTCCCTAATCACAAGGTAAGAACATGTAAGCTATATGTCTGTAGCTGTAATAAGGCTTGGTTTAGGGTTCGTTATGAAAGGTGCTATATAGCAGAAAAAGACTGAAATTCCATCACTGTCTTAAACAAGTCACCTGGCTGGCCAGTACTCTCTTTTCAGATATGTGGTAATTGTACTTGTACATTAAAGTGCCTAAAGGATATATGCTCACAGCTAACTCACTGTGTGGTTCTGAGTGAGTCACTTGATGTTTAAGTGCTCATAGTGCATAAATTTGATGGCAGCTGTATTATACTGTAAGGGTTTTATTTGTTTTTTCACTATAGAAAGAACCTACATACAGTACAATGTATTATTTGACAGGTGGATTGGATAAAAATGTTATTTAAAAAAAATCCATTAGGTATGAAATATACCGTAAGCCTCCTTAATTAATAAAAAAAAGAACATATTGACTGAGCTCAGGGTGAATGGGTAGTGCAGTGAACAGAGGTTCACCCTGCATGGACTGGATTTGATTCCACGCCAGTGTGTTGTTAGTGTGGAGTGTCCACATTTACCACAAGTTTCTTCAGACTATTCCAGTTTTCACTTACATGCTAAAATTTCATACATTAAGTCGATTATTAATTCTAAACTGACAATTTTTGGTGAATGTCCTGAATTGGACTCATACCACATCTGCTGATGGTTTTCTACCTTTTGCAGGCTGCTGATATCTCCTGCCAGATTAAGCTAGATCAATAAATTAATGGAAGAATGATTTAATAGGATTTCAGTCCGTACATCTATCCACTTCTTGAACATGCTTAATTTAATTCAAGGTGAAAGGAATGTGGAGCCTATCCTTGCAGCTCCAGGGAATTCAGAAGTGTCCCTGAATAGTGCCAGTCTATTTCAGATACTGTAATTCTTATTCAATAAGCAAAGAATACAAATAAAGGCAGAATGCGATTTCTCATTCCAAAAGCTAATTTTCCTAAAGGTCGAATACAAAAACAGACTATAACAAAATTCTAAGAGAAATCTTTGGTCTTTTGTGCCTTACCAGCACATATCCATAGGCATATAGCGCTGCTAAGTGGTGACAGACAAAGAAGCCATCTCCCATTGTTTTCCAGTGCATCGCCAACAGCAGAAGATCTGGAAAATGAAAGAAATTGATGAGAAGGAGCACAGCGATGAGAAGAGGGTGCAGCATGGTTGGGCCTAAAAGAGGGGTAGTCAGCATTGTGTTCATTTAGATAAGTGTGGGACAACAGCTACACCAAGTCATTTACAGTTGACATATTTACACACTTCTGTTAGCAAATGAATAGACCTCATAGGGGTGGGGCACACAGGCATGGTTGGAGATTTTCAGCATCATTATGCAGAACCACAACTAATTTGTATGAATTGTAGGTAATGGAAATGAAGAACATTGTAAGAATGCAACACATCTACAGTATCCATTCCTTTCCTGTCCTGCTTATCCATTAGTGGTTGTCAGGGCATTAGCACCAACCCAGGAATACTGGGTATAAGGTGATAATATGACCACAACATGGTTCAGTCCCCATACATGTGAAAATACTGCATATTTTTAACACTTAAAATATTGTTTTGTACAAATTTTCAGGAGTACAATCCTTACTGAGGCAGGCATGGTGAACGGTGAATGTTCACTTTTCTGTAATAGTGTCTACTAGGTGGACAATTCACATAAACACACCATGGCTACATTTCAGCACAGGGTCTCACTAAAAGTGTAATTCAACCACCTGGGGCACAGCCAGTCTACTTTGGACATTGTATGAAAGGAGAACTTCACCAATATTACTCCGATGGTAGGAAGAAACGGTATTGACCCCCACTACCCCCCCCCATTTGTTTTGCCTTTTCTGGGCTTTTATGTCTCTCTGCCTGAAGAGAAGCACAAGCTTCTGCCTGCTTAGTCGTCACAAGTCTAAAAACATTAACCAGACGCCAAGTGTCACTCACCATATAAAAGGTAGCCACAGGTTATGGCAACATTGAGCTTCACAAGTCTGGGGTCACCCCTAAAAAAGAGCAGACATTGTCATGTTTGTGCTTAGCATGATTCTGGTTGCTTGGAGTGGTTGTTCTTCATTCTAACTGATGCTGACTAACAGAGTTATCCAGTCCTCAAATATAACAACCAATCCCTCTCCTTTTCATCAACATTTTCTCCTTGCAGATACAGTATTCCTTAAAAACCTGAAAACTGCACACACCCCTTCATCCTCACATTTTTGCCCCACATGTATAACAGTGTGAATAGTGACATCAGTACATAGAGTCTAGAGTCTGAGGCACAGGGAGAATACCAAAGTCAAGATGTCCTGAGGTAGTTCATATGTGAATGTATCAAAAATAATGTAACACAAAATAAACAAAGAACAAAAACTGCATTCTTCTTTCTGTCAGTTTATTGTATATAACAACTCATGGCACCTGATACACCATGTACATAAGCACCACCCAAGGTATAAGGGGCCTCGGGGTGCTGCATATATTTACATACTCCCAGCCTTTGAAAATAAATATGCAGGTTAAATAACAAGGACACCCTGTGAGGGCAACTTCTTAGCAACTGGGTGTGTTAAAAATTGACCTTTCAGTGCAATCCCATGAGAAACCAATGATATGTGACACAAAAAGGGGCTGAGACCTATCCTGGTAAACTCACCTAATCTGAATTTCTCACCTACTGTGAATGATTATGACTGGTCTAAGCAAAAACACACATCCCAGACAGCTTTTATAAATGCAGGAGTGTGCAGGTACCTTCACTATGAAGACAGAAGTAGCCATCTACTTAAGTCAAAGACAAATGGCCATCAAAAACAAATGAAAGAGATACAGAAACAGACAGTGAGAGAAGTGCTGAACTTGAACATTGACTTCTGGTCCCATATCTATCTTTCTTCAGTACAATAAAGGTAAACAGAGAATCTTGAATTTTAATGCAGCTGATTGTTTTCTGAGTAACAGAGGATGTACACCAGTTATCAGACCGACTTTATTTTATAGTATATACCTTCCTTCCTTCCATAATTACAATAAAAAAATATTCTGTTATAGTACTTTTGTATCAGTATTTCTGTATCTGGCAAGTCGACTAACCTGGGTTTTGGTGTGAAGATGGAGGGGCCTTAACTGGAACTGCCACAACTTAGCCACTAGGGGGACACACTTCCAATATTATACTGTACATTCATTTTCAAAGTCAATTATGCAGTCAGAGCTGTAGGGAGTCAGTGCCTATCTCATCAACATTGAGTGCAAAATCAGAAACAACTCTAGATGGCGTCTCAGTCCATAATAAGACACAATCGTTTACATTTTACATCTATTTTGCAGAATATACTTTCATTCATAGAGAAAAATATTGTAACAGTGATGTAGGAATGTCATTATTGAATCCATTACATGACTGTGTTTGAGCGATCAGCATGTTGGTAGGATGCACGGTTGGAATCCCAGTTATTAATATAAAGCATTCACATGGTTTTATGATCATTTTTAACAGTGTGTATCTTTGTAATATTTTTTGCACTGGTGTAGGGATTTCTCCCCTTAACCAAAAAATCATTATGTCTTTGGAGAAGGGGCTACACATACGCAGCCACTGATAATATTAACAATGTAGGCAGTAAACCCATAAAAGTGCATATCTCCTATGCCTATGTATTGTAAGGCACCAAAGAGGCAGAATACAATTTTTCCAGGTCACTACAATATAAACATTGTTTGGTTTTGGTTGTTACAGCTTTTCTTCCTCTAAATAGTCAAGTATGATTGTCATCTCAACGCTCCTCCAGAGGCCATGAGCAACCAAGCCAGGGCTGATCTGAGGACCTTGCTAAACCATCCAATCAGTAGTAGTGATGAGCGGTGTGTACTAAGGACAGGGACCTTACTTATTGGGAATTCCCCATTTGTGGGGAACAATTGAAAGCCCTGGTCCCCATCATGAATGGGGTTCAATGGCTTACCCATGCCTCTTGGTGCTGGGTAGACACATATTGATTCATTCAGAGTAACAAGCATTGCAACCCCGGACATCACAGCCCTGTTATTGCTCTAACTGATGTGGCTGAAAGCCACTTGTTCCTCTAAGTAGTTACCATCTGACATTTAAAAATCAAGATGTGACGCATCTGCTTGCATATATTTTTTTCCAGCAGGACCTCAAAGAGGTTCAGTGATTTGCTCAGGATCAAACAGTGAAGAAGAAGCAGGAATGAAAATGTCAGTCTTGTGGTTTAAAGTCCAGTGCTGTAGTAATTACAGTGTAAACCTGAACAAGCCTTTTCGTGTGATGATTCATCTTGCATCCAAAAGAAGTTTATTTGCTCTGTTCTTGTGCAGCACTCTAGCATACCGTGGACACAATATTCACAATATACAACTTGAAACGATTTTCACTTGATTTCTCATCATCTGTCCAAAATAAACATGTTTGTTCTGGTGTCAGTTATAGTATTATTTACTATGAAAGGTGCCACATTCATAACTACAGTTTGAATTTGAGATAAACTTTTCACCTAATGACTCATGCAGTTTAACATGAAAAAGTGCAAAGTGCTACATGTGTGCAAAAGGAACATCAATTATAAATACAAGATGAGAGATGCTGTCTTAAAGGAAGCGACCTCTGAAATGGATTTAGGGGTTTATGCCGACACATCATTTTCATCATGTTTTCAAACAATGCACAGAAGCTATTCAAAAGGAAAATAAAATGTTAAGTCATAAAAAAGTGTTCAATATAAATAGAGAGACGTTATGCACCAGTGAGGCCATATCTGGAATACCGTGTGCAGTTCTGGTCACCACACTACAAGAAAGATGGCTGTGCAGAGGAGAGTGACCAGGTGCATCCCAGGACTTAAGGACATGCCCTACCCAAGCTCTGTGAGGACCTAATCTAGATCTTCAACATTCTCAAAGACATTGATAAAGCATCCATCCAGTATCCAACCTGCTATATCCTAACTACAGGGTCATGGGGGTCTGCTGGAGCCAATCCCAGCCAACATAGGGCACAAGGCAGGAAACAAACCCCGGGCAGGGTGCCAGTCCACCGCAGGGCACACACACCCACACACCAAGCACACACTAAGGACAATTTAGAATTGCCAATGCACCTAACCTGCATGTCTTTGGACTGTGGGAGGAAACCCACGCAGACACGGGGAGAACATGCAAACTCCACACAGGGAGGACCCAGAAAGCGAACTCACAGGCCTCCTTACTGGTGAGGCAGCAGCACTACCCACTGCGCCATCGTGACACCCATTGATAAAGCAGATCCAGCACAATTCTTTAAATTAAACTGTGAATCACATACTCGAGGAAAATGATGGAAAATGAGGAGAAGTGCATTTAGGACTAAAGTCAGGTAACACTTCTTTATGAAAAAAGTTGTGTGAAACAAACTACCGAGACATGGAGTTGAAACAGAAGTCTTGATAACCTTTAAGAAGTATCTGGACGAGATATTGGGTCAAGTGAGCTATTACCTAAACAAACAAGCGATAAATAGAATGATTGGTCTCCTCCCCTTTCTCAAATTTCTCATATTCCTATTTATTCTAGATAAGAAAGTTGTCTCCTGTATGATTCTTTGGCACCACTCACTAGGAAAAGTGCTATACTCTTGAAACACAGATTGTTATTTTGTGTAGCCCGTTTCACTTAGTGCTGGATTATTTGTCCAAAATAAACAGGCTGTGTGCTTTTAGTAGCTATGGACCTATCACTTTGGAAGTGTCATACATAAAATCAAACACCTACCTTTTCTTAAATTGTCTAAAACGGTGGTGTTCAAACTCAGTCCTGGGGACCCACTGTGCCTGCAGGTTTTTGTTCCAAACAGATTTTGGAATTATTTGTGTTTTTGCAATAGCTTTAAATGTTTATCCCTGTTTTGCTGTTTTTCCCTTCTTTTGCCCTTTTTCGGTGTAGTCTGCTCCTTTCATTGTATTCCAATAATAACAATTTAAAACAAGCAGAGCAGAGGCCTGGACAGGTAACACTGAATGATTAAAGGCTGAAACTACTTCAGCCTAGTGTCTGACCCAGTAATTAGTAAATAGTGGACTAAATAACCAGAACACCTGAAAAACAGAATGAAAATCAAGATGAAAATATTGTTAAAAAGTAAAAAAAAAAAATACATTATCACCATATAACTGCTTGATACATTTTAATAAAAATTGACCAAACTTAGTTATATTATTTCTACATTGACCCCAAAACACAGGAATTGGGCAATAACAGCGCACTTAATTAGGCTAGGAGTCCAAATAAAAACAGAACTTGGTTGGAACAAAAACCTGCACCCACAGTAGGTCCCCAGGACTGAGTTTCGGAACCATTGGTCTAAAATACGAATGTGCGTCTTACACATGTAACATGTGCTGGTGTACACTCTAAAGCTGTTATATGAAGCAAAGGACTATTGATTGTTGTTTTTATTCTCCTTATCCACACTGCACAAGTATGGATTTCTATACATAATCGTCTGTGAGAGATTCCGAGCTGTGCAAGGTGATACTGTATACACCATCCAGACATAGTGGTCTGTGCAAGGGTTATAAGTGGACATCCACTCATTAACAAAACTGCACGATAAGCACAAGCATGTCAAGCGCAGGAGGGAGACCGAGTGACATTAGAGATGTGCTGCCACCCCCTCCCCCAGGCCTTGGTCCTCTCCCTCTCTCACAGAACTGAATGCCAATGAACCACTTTCCTACTAATCTGGTTGAGAGGGGCTAAGACGTATCACATGGGGACTTTTTGTTGCTGTTAAAGGCTTGTTTGTTTGCAAAGAATGAGTCTCTTGTCTTTGCGGTGGCAGTGTCTAATCCTGAACAGGCTGAGTGAACTGAACTCGCAGCCCCCTGCATGAAAGGAGAGCTCAGCCATTCATTGTGGGGGTGTGATGCTGCTCTGGGGGCAACCGTGGTGCTACATTCCCATCACTACATGGCAGAGAGAGACCGACAGAGATTAAAAGGGAGTGGGACAGCCAGAGGAAAGCAGGAACCAGGGACATATGCAACCCAAAATGTAGTTTTAAAATTTCCAGAAAAAATATAAAATTATTAGTGAAACAGTAATGAATTATTATTATTGAAGTGGCTGCCCAGCTTGTGTATGGGCAGTGTGGAGATCCTTCATGCTATAAAAGAGATTACACACTGTTTATTCATGTTTATTTCATTTTCAGTTTTTTAAATGAGTATTTATTTTTAAAATGTTAGTTAAATTATATTATAATAGCAATAGTACCAGGGTGTCGTACCATGTTAGCCATTATGAATGTACATCACACCTGAAGAAGGGGCCTGAGTTGCCTCGAAAGCTTGCATATTGTAATCTTTTTAGTTAGCCAATAAAAGGGGTAATTTTGCTTGACTTCTCACTACATTCATAATAGCAATAAAGTTATTTAAATTTGAATCAGAGAGAAATAAACATTATGCACACATTTATTAGTTTCTCTTTTCTCAATCAGCAGCACAATAAGGTGTGTGGTTTTCTCTTCTCTGTGTGCACACAGTGCATTGGGGAAAGAGAAAAACATATCAGGAGAAATAAGGAAATCTTCTCAACTGCAAATTTGCAGGAGGTTCATAGTCACTGAAAATAGATTCCTTTATCTTATAGCTTGTTGCTGGCCTAAAAATACATCAAAACACTTCAGAATGGGTGGTGGAGAATAAAACACTGAAACGTTAGTAAAAAAAAAAATAACTGAACTTGATTGGACTTTTCTTCCTGATTTAACATCTTTAAACAAACAGCAGGAAGAAAATGAAAGCCCATCATCACAGCACAAGTCTTAGTTGGAACAAGTTACTTGTTTGTGGCCAAAGTCTTGGTTCTTCCTCTGTGTCTAGGTGGCTTAGTTCAGAAAAAAAGAAGTCCAAAGTCTGGACTTGATGAATTCCAACAAGACAGTGCTCAGATTTTACACCATAATGATACAATACGATACAATACAGTTTATTTTTTGTATAGCCCAAAATCACACAGGAAGTGCCGCAATGGGCTTTAACAGTCCCTGCCTCTTGACAGCCCCCCAGCCTTGACTTTCTAAGAAAACAATGAAAAACTCCCAAAAAAACCTTGTAGGGAAAAATGGAAGAAACCTTGGGAAAGGCAGTTCAAAGAGAGACCCCTTTCCAGGTAGGTTGGGCGTGCAGTGGGTGTCAATAATGATAGTAATAAAAACAGTGTGCAAATATTATTTACAAAAATTAGTGTAGTTAATGATACAAATTAATTTCTGTTCTCTCTCTGTTTCTCACTGCAACCAAAATATTCAGAAAACTTCTTGGTCATATAAAATGTTTTTTGCTTGACTTTGCTTTTTTTTGTATTTCTGAATACTGTATGTACATTTCAAGAAGACCTTGTTTCACAGCTCTCATTACACCTACAATTCCTCACACAAGATAAACCTCTGTCTGAATATGTAAATATAGAAAAAAATTAAATATGTCTACGTATCCAATGAAAACATGCATCACGTTTATGTAGTACTTATTGATTACATCTGTTGTACTCCATTGACTACTACCACTGTTTGACCAACTGATTTTCCAAAGATGGTGATATATAAAAACCATTAATTGTACTCCAGAAGTGTTGCTTTCTGTGAAGTGGAGGCACAGAGTTGTGTTTTATATCGTAGGTGTTGTTTCCCCCTGGAAATTTCAAGTTAGGTTGCCTTCTACTGGCTCAAGCAAGATAGTGTAAAATGCAAGTTCAAATTCAGTACTACTTGTATAAAGTACAGTGAGGTTCTTCCTTGCTTGTGAGACCAACTTTCAATATGCTGCCACCGTTTAAAGTCATGATCAGCAAGTATTACTATTCAAACATATTGCAAAAAATAAGCTTGACGGGTTAGCCTGTCATTGGCAATAAGACAGCCATTCTGAGATTCTCTTTAAAGGTAAGCAGGAATAAAAATGACAAACGTCTAGGAAAGATTAGTATTGTCAGTAAATGTTTTAAAGTCAATTGCTACTACTGGCTCTCTGTGTAAACCTGAATGAGTCACTTAACCTTTCAGTGTTTGTGGTGTTGAAATATACATATATATTCTATATCTGTAGACCAAAAAATGCCAAAATAATGATAACCCATCTCTATGAACCATAGACTTTCATATCAAAAACAACTCCTATTGGGAAGTGAAAGCTGGGTGCTGACGTATTGCTTCCTGAAGAAATAATCACCACAACATCCGTGTTAGCCACAAATGGCACTAAATAAGCCATTGACTGCTTAATAATCACAGATCAGGCACAGATTCAGAAGAAGCACATAATGATATTATTTTTTTTCTTAGGAGACTCAAATATTTTAATGTGAGTAGTGACATCCTTTATATGTTTTATAACTCTGTGATGGACAATTTGGTGTGCTGGGCTGTAACATCAATTCAAAGGCCCACTGAACTTAATAAGCTAATTAAAAAGGCAGGCTCAGTTATGGGATACACACGGACCGACAGGAGGAAATGGAGAAAGGGAGAATAAGACAAAACTGACAGCCATTATGATAAAGCTGTACAACCTTTCTGTGATGCACTAGCATTGAGTACTTTTATCCAACAAGTTATTCTTTAGATGTGTGCCATTAAACCCTATTGGAGCTCCTTCATAAGAGTGAAACTCATTTATAGCGCCTCACTGAGACTGCACTCATAACATTAGCCAAGTCAGGTGTTTTCTCTTCTTTCTTGTAACTCTTGAGTGTGTTTTAGGGTTTTTGTTCTTTGTTGTAATATTTCTGTATTTCTTCAGCTTCTGTAAAAACTAAATTTCAACCTCAGGACCAGTAAAGCAACATCTGTCTATCTATCTATCTATCTATCCCCGAACTAAAAAGAAACAAATACTTCACAGTAAATGTTATATGAAAGATCTGTCAGTGCTTGTCACTTTATTCATATGGAAGATGCACTGAGACACTAGACTTACCAAACTGGATCTTTATTCACAGCTTCATCAAACCACAAGATGTAAAGGCAGAGAGTTCCCACAATTAGAGCATGTACTGTGGACACCAGCCTGGAAGACAACATATAATCACAGTATTTTACAATAGACAGTACTATTAAAATAAAGAAACAGAACCTATATAAAGCAGAAGAAAATGTCAGTTTTCTTAGCCTGCTACCCAAATAAAATAAAAAAGCAACACAAAAATGGTCACACAAGGATGTACGGTTAAATTGTGTCTTCTTTTTGGTCAGAGTCACAGAGGGTGAAAGCAGTAATGCTCATTAGAGAGGGACCCACCATGCAGGGGGTACCGTAACATTGCAATAGAATAATAATAATATAATACATGTATTTATACAGCTCCTTTGCCATGCTCAAAGCACTTAAGTGTATGTGGTATAAGGCAACTTCTTTCTTAAATTAGTTTACATTACAATTATTTACATATTTATTTTATTTCATTTTTTTATATATAGCTGAACAGACAGGTTAAGTGACTTGCCCAGGGTTGCACAATAAACCAGAGGCTGGCACTAAACCAGCAATCATGTTGTTTCAAAATTCAATCCATTACCCTTCCTATGCCAGACTGCCTCCATGCTGTCTTCACTTTCAGATTATATTGGAATTGCCCTAATTTTTATTGCAGGTAATACAGCAAAGTATAAATCACTACTTTAAATTTTTCCATAATTTTAGCTTTCCTGATTAACCAAAAAAAGTCAGCCTTTCCGACAGAGGAGGAGTTTTGTGTGCACCGATTAATTTTCTAATCCAACAGCATATAACTAAATGCTGAATAACACACAACACAAGGTGATTTAGACTCTTAATGCTGCCCTTTGGAAAGGTTTTAAGTGATTATTAACCATGAATAGTGCTAACACTGCGCATTGTCCTTGTTTGTTAGTAAAGAGAAAATAATACATTTTGAACTAATTGTTTTACATTAAAGTAACTGTACTGTTTGTATTTAAATTTGTTTACAGAATGAAGTGAATATTTACTAGACCAAGGATGATATAAGTGGAATAGTGCCCTCTCTAGTGCTGGCTCCCACTGAGCTAGCTCCCAGTGATGCCAGGATAAGCACTGCTGCCCTGTAACCCTGAACGTGGTAAGTGGGTTAGGAGGAAGATGAATCAAAGGATGATTTTACATATATGGCGGAATGTTTTATGTTAACTGCATGTTTTAGAAAAAAAATTGTAACCAATGTTTCAAGCCATTTCATAAATATATGAAAATGAAAATAGTGATTTTACATGAAAGTGACTTCATAAAATGGATGGATGGATGTTATTTGTTTTAATGTATAACTCCATTCTATAAAATATTCTCTACAGCATATATTTTGGTTCAATTACTGCGTAAACTTTGATTCCACAATAATAGAACTATACTGTATAGGCTTGTTGATTGTCTGCAGAAGGAAATTAATATTTAACTAGCTATTCTTCACTAGATGGGCTATGCCACCACTAGATTGCTGTTTGTGTAAGCAGGGAATTGCAAGATATATTTTTCATAACGGTTATTCATTCTTCAGAGAGAGTGAGAGAGAAGGGTAACCGCAAGAAAGATGTCATTACAGTATTCTATAACACTATTTTCAGTTTGATATAAACTAGTAAATAACTTCACAGGAAAACACCTACTCCAGGAAGGGAATTAAATATGACTGTCTTAGTCACTGTGAAGCTGCCCACCTTAAACAAATAAAGTGCTTGTGCTAAGCTCTAGACAGACTCACATCACCAAAAAAAATGTATTGGGTAGGGGCCTGATGTTTTATTATGAAATGGTGCTCTCTTTGCAGCTGACCTTTACCATTCCAGTCAGTACTGCACTATATCCTCGACTGTCTAACATGCTATTCTTTCTTGTCTCTGTCAGTAAAAAACAATCACTTATTCTGCTGTCACTACTAGCAGAGTCTATGCATTTCTTGGCTGAAAGTTGGCTGTGTTAGTATTCTAATATGATCTAATATCTGACAGGTTCCTAATCATTGAGGTCTATGACAGAGCTCTTTTAAAAGCCAACAAAAAAGTGTGTAAAGTATGTGTGTGTGTATATATATATATATATATATATAGTAACAAAAGTGCTCACTTGGCGCCTGACCCGACACAGATGGACACGGAGGCACACGTAAAATAAAACAATTATTTATTTTTCTTCAGCTGGAGGGCACATCTTCCCCATGTCCCCCAGCCACAGCACAGTCCTAAAAACACCAACAAATACAAAAACCACACTGATTATTCCTCCACTCCTCCCAGGCAGCTTCGTCTTCCTCCTCCCGACTATGGCGCCTTGATTAGTGGCTGCAGGCTTCTTTTATAGCCCACCCGGAAGTGCTCCAGGTGGTACTTGGCCTAATTAGGCTGCACTTCTGGGTGTGCTTGTGTTACAGCCCACATGGGCTCAGGAAGCGTTGCAGCGCCCCCTGGTGGTGGCCACGGAGCCCAACAGGGATGAGCTCCAGTGTAACATAATTGTGGCCCCGATGCAACACAGGGGAGTTGCCACCAAGTGTTCTGGAGGACGTAATGTGCATCCCATGGCTGCTCCCCTGGATCCAGTGCCAAATAGGCGTCCTGGCCGGGCATGGGTCCCGGCCATCCGTCCGTCACAATATATATTAGTCTTTATTTTAAATATAAGCAGGCACTGTGGCCCTCTACTGGCTTCTGCTGGCTATGATGCTGAGCACAAGATTGCCAGTTCCATCCCCACATCCCACACCTTTGTTTTTTCTCAGACTGAGCCACTTCAGTACTCACACTGTAGAGCAATGGTCGAAGGCGTACTCTACTAGAAATGGGATTTTGTTGTATTTTCCATTACATAATTTTACAGAACATCATGACATTTTTTCCCAGCTACTTGCTCAGTAACTTTAACTGTCACTTAACCTGCTAGTGCTTACATGGTAAAAATATGCAATGCATACAGTATGTAAAGAGTTAATTGCTTTGGAATAAAGAGTCATTTAAACAGATAACATGAATCACGTAAGTGAACTACTATGTGCATTTCTAATTACCTCCTACAATGATCATAGAAGTACTTTTATACAACAAATTATTCAAAAGGGTGTCAGGAAACTCTACCGGGCTCCTTCATACCTACAGCAATGTGCCATTATAATGTCTCATTGGCACTGCTCTCATAGCTTTAGCCAAGTCAAATGTTCTTTTTTTTTCCTTTACTGTAATCCTTGTATGCATTTGACATGTTTGTTTTTGTTTGTTATAAAATTTATGCAGTTCTGAAGCTTCTGTAAAATCGAAGTTTCCCTTTGCGACACATAAAGTATTATCTGTCTGTCTATGAAGAGAATTATAAACCAAGTCATACAGACATTACAAGGCAAATGCAAACCACCGTTGTGGTCATTAAAAAGGGAGAAATTTAACTTCAAAAGCTGCAAACAGAGAGTATTTGCACGGTACACAGTATGTCTACAGTATGCAAAAAATGGCACATTCTGTTGATTTAGGGGTCTTTTCTACAAGCTCCTTTGAATTGTCTTGATCACAAGAATGACTCTCTCCTCAAAGGGTGAAAGTGATTATACTCCATCACATGAATTTTGTTTTTTTGAAAGCGCATGTTTCTGCTCCCAAAAACTCATGATAGGCTACTCCTGGAATAAATGCACCAGAATACTACTGCTGCTGCTGAAAAAGACGTTTGTTTCAAAGCAAATCCCAACATCCAATTCCATTCACAATACAATACTTTAACAACACTGCATCTATCAAACAGCAAACAAAATAATATATAAATGCATCATTATTGGGAATAAAAATTAAAAATATCAGTTTTAAAACAAAAAAACACACAAAATTGACATTGAAGACAATAAAAAAGTATACATTTTTCACTGCTTCTGTTTGCTTCCCACCACCTCCTCCCCAGAATATTTTTATTCAGTTTTGTGATGTCAGAAATTGAATGCAAAGCAAAACTGAGCTGTTTCCTTATTCACCACACTTCTTTGAATACCTTGGAACATTCAAACTCTGTCCTGCAAGCTAAAAGGCCTCTGGCATTTGTAACTAAAGAAGCTCATTGCAGACTTAAGCATTATTTAACAGACGTTGTGACTGACAGCTTAATAACATTTTAGAAATTAACACAATGTCAACCAATACGTGAAAATCAGAAAAATGAACGCATGATTTTGAAATGTGCCTGCACCGTTTTGATTTTTAGAAATTTGCGGCGTGGCAAAACTGTGCGATCTGCACTATGTGAAGTATGGAACTTTTGTAAAGGGTATACTTTTACATGGTCATATAAATAAAGAACTGGATATGTGTGTGTTTTTTAAGTTTCATTATTAACTGTCTTTTTTGTATTATTATGTCATATAAAATTTTTTTCACAAAATGCCACCTTCATCAAAGTGCTACCTGAAGTGGTCACCTCACCCCCACATGCTGGCCCTGGTCTTTAGTATACTTTTTGCATTTAATAGTACTATAATAACAGCTTTAACAACATGGAAGAGCTATATAGGAAATTGCAAGGAAAAAGCCTAAAGTCCTCTACCGTTTAATTATATAAAATATATTTTCTGCTGAAAATAAACAAACAGAAAAAATGTTTATCTTTTAGAATAAATGAGAATTTTAGAATATGTGTCTCAATTACCTGGAATTCCATTCAGTTTTCTTAACAGGATGGAGATGCTGATATCCCTGGGAGAGGATGAGTGAGACGTAAGGACTGGCCACAGTAAACAAAAACTGGAAAACAGCAAAACTCCCAGCGACCACTTTCAGCTCATCCATTGCTGCTTGCCGTCTGTGTAGAGAAAGAGCACAGAGCTGCTAAACTGTGTCTGGATTTCTTCTATAAATCAAGTGGTTCTACAGTGTCACGGTCAGGAAGGAGAGAGGCATTTTACACCAGTAGATTTCCACTGGAAATCCTAGCCTGGCCAGAGTCCACACTCGGCCTTGTGGATTTTCACTTTTCACTGTCCTTATCCAAGGCTGGTTCTTGCCTTGCACTAAGTGCTGCTGGGATGGCCCCTGGTGTCCATGTCCCTGAACAGGATTAATAGCCTTTGACAGTGGATGGGCAGATGTATGTTACTTTGTAGTGAATCATGTATTGCTTACAGCAGCTTTATGTTTCATTTTGACAAGTTTACTATTATCCTAACTTTCACTTAAAAACCAGGAAGTGAGCAGGTCTGTCTTACCCCAGTGAGTGAGCTGATCTGAACTATTAACATTCAAAGTCACCCAAACAGGACCAGCTGTATTTCAGATGGTGAATGAATAGCACCGCGTGTTATTCCTTGGCACTCCTCTCTCCAAGACACCCCGTTGATTTCATATTGCTGAGTCCACAAATATATCAGTTTCATTCTGGAACTTCTCCCATAGCACACAGATAAGTGGTTCTCAGTAGAAAACTAGGGCTATAGGTTATGCAAGGCAAAGGGACATAAGTTATTTTTAGAACCAAAGTGATTTTAAAGATATTAGGCAGCAGTTGACACAGAAAGGAAACTTCACATGTTAGTTTTTATGGGAGCTGCAAGAAAATGATTTGTATTAAAGAAAGAAAAATTGATTTTACCACAAAAACCTCATACGGAACATGATCTTACACTACCTGCTAACTGAGCTGGGCAATAATGGTTCAAAAGGACCCGTTAGTCCTTAATACAAAAACCACTGTGTCCAAATTTAGATTCTCATGTTTGAATTTCATTTATATTAAATCTGCTAAGACATGGTGTACAGTCATATTGGGCATTAAATTCTGCTTAGCCTGAGCTTTGACTAACTTTAAATTTGCCTTATTTCATCTGAACTGGCTCAGAAAAGTTGAGTCTGCAAAATCTTTGGCTACACTCACAGTAAACCACCAGGCGTGTGTCATATTATGGAAAATGCATAAGAGAGCTAGGCAACAGTGACTGGGACAAAGCATGGATAAAACAATCATCTTGTTCTCCTAATCAAACTATATCTACCAAAACCAGTTGGTGTTAAGTAAAAAGGAGAGTCTGCTCCATCTCCAGCTGAGACTTGGTCCATTCAGATTCACTTTGACTTGGACCAAGATCCACTAACCAGACAAACATGTCCCAAATGGACTGAAGTAATGTTAAACTGTTCATTTTGTACGCACTGGGATAAGTTCACACTGTAAGTGAAGGTTCTTTTCCAGTCTTCCACGGTTCTTGCTGAACAAATACATTCTTTCTGACTAAAGCTGAGTCCGCTCTAAATACGTCTCTTTCCCTTAGGCAGTTCATATATGTTCACAATGCCAAATTATATAAGTTTGCTGTCACTGGAATAGTACACGTTAAACAGATAAGCTTTCTCAAACTGAGGTGGAATTCACGCTAAACAAGCAATTTTGCTCTCATTAGAGTCGATTTCATGCTAACCAGAATTTTGTTCTGTCTAAGGCTTGAGTCTGCAGTAAAAATATAAATTACCTCTTACTCGGACAGTTCGTGTGTTCACGCTGATTACGGTTCAGTTTGCAAAAAACAAGTAAGTCCCCATTGCTGAATTCACTCTAAAAATACAGTTTTGGTTTGATGAGGGCTGAGATCATGACCCAGAAGTGAATTAAGCAAGTTAAGATAATGGCCTCCTGGGTGGATGGAGCTGAGATCATGATATAAGGAAACTTTCCCTACTAGACTGAGTAATATTAAGTGATGAATTTGTTCCTTTGTCATTAAAAAAGTTATTTAATTCCTGCTAGGGTTGAATTCAAAATGAAAAAGATCACTATGCTTTAACTAGAGTTGAGATCACAAATCTGAAATGGATTAGGCAGGTTGGATAATGAATAGATAGATCTTGGGCTTGAGATCACACTGTAAACTAAATTTCTATGAGTTTACATTAAAAGAAACATTATTATTATAATTATTTGACTGACACCTTTATCCAAGGTGATTTACAACATTTGAGATACAGCTGGTTACATTTCATTTGGTTTTCCAATTGGAGCAGAGGCAGGTGAAGTGACTCGCTCAGGGTCACACAGTGTCACTAGCAGAATTTACACCCACAACCTCAGGGTTTGTAAAATCCAGAGCTTTACCTACTGCACTACACTGCCGAAGTGATTTCATGTGAAAAGAGATCATTTTTTCCTCAACTATTGGCAATAAAACAGGTGCTTAATGTGCTCTATCCAGGGTTTAGTTCACACTAAAAATATTAAATGATAAATATATAAATAAATTCACTCACACTGGGGCTGTTCATATGTGACATATACAGTATGTAACTCATTTTAAAGCTACGGAGTGTTGTAATTTGCAATTTTTGAAAAATTTTCTGCAGTTATAAATTCTTTCTGAATCTCAAAATCAACTTTCTAGAGGCTTTGAACTTCTTGGAATACTCTGACTTTAAAATGAAAAACTTTTATCCTGCTAGTGCCAAGTTTGCAATGTGCATATATAATACTGCATATACATCTATATGATCACACATACTGTATATACCCTAGCTGTATTTAGTTGAAATCCAACCAACGCAGGCCCCAGCATTAATGTTTACAGTGCACCATGCAATCAATAAGTAACGGCAGAGACACAGCTGTCGGATTGGGCACACAGACATGTCCTTTTATTAAGGTGTGCATGGAGTCAATCCCATGAACACACACAAATGACACTTTAACGATGCCAGTTCACATAATGTGCATGTCTTTGGACTGTGGAAGGATATCAGAGCACCCAGAGGAAACCTATTTGGACTCAGGTTGTACATGCAAAGAGCACCTGGGATGTAAACTGTGGTGTCCTTCTTGAAAGGCAGCATGCACAACCACCGAGCCACTGTATATGGAGATATACAGTATTTATGAAAATTTAATCACAATAGGACAGGACTGTAAAGATTTTGCTAACTAGGTCGTTGTTAACACTAAATAGAATATATTAGTCCATCTACCATTGAGTTTGAGCTAAATATTTAAGTTTGTTCTTTCAGTGGATTAATTTGCACTAAAATCATTTTTTTCCTCCTACAATTCGGACACTGAAGAGGTAAGTTCACATCGACACTGGTAGAGTTAACGCTTTTATTACCAGCAGAGAAGACTTTGTAGTAAGTACATGATTTTGCGCTCATCGGAAATTGCCTGTACAACGTATTCGGTCACTCCGAATAAGGTTTAGTTCGCACTAAATAATTTGGTCTTTCCTGGACCGATTTTTCTTTGAATATAAACGTATAGTCCAGACTCTGGCGGAGTTAAGCTGTGTTCAAGTGTTTAGCGGTCTAAGTTAACCCTCGCCTTGTGTCATTCTCGGACACAACTCCTTTGGATCAAGAAGGTTCACTCTACCATGGGTACAACTATAGAAATGAGCCAGTCCAAAGTGGCCTATGCACCCGCTGGTTCTTTCTGTTCTAAGCGCACTCCAACACAGCGCGGCATAAGCTCCCCGCCCATTTCTTAGTGCCGGAAAGCCCGAGTTCTCTCCTTCGTCAACTGCCCTCGCACTAATCGCAATGCCGGCAGGCGCGTTGTTAGTTAGAGCAATCAAAATGCACAGTGGGCTACACTTACTTGTTATCTGGAGAAAGGGCACAAGTGTATGTGACGTAATGTCCAAATCAATGCGATTCGCTTTGTTAGTACGGATATGTGCTTGTGTAATTTAATTAAGATCGTTAGTGGGGTAATGGTGGGTTTGTAAGATTGTTTTGTGTCCAGCCTGATCCGATTCAAACTGGACGAATACCGCATGTTTGTATGCGAATGCATCTGCAAGTTTAAGGGACCCGTGTCCGGCGGCCTTTAGCAGCAGGGAAAAACAAAAAAACAAAACACTCTGATCTCTCCCGAACGTGGCACATTGCCTTCCTCACCGGGGTTAATCGCATAGACGGGGTCCAATGTCGCTTCCGCCGACTCCCGACACCCCTCTCCCAGGAAATTCTCGTTACCTCTAAACTCTCGGCTTCAGCTCCTTCGCGGCTTCTTTTGCAAAACTTTGCTCCCAACTTGCCACATCTCTTGTTGTGTTTCAAGCCTGACAGGCGAGAACCTGCTGATGATGTAAGTGAAGCCACTCCCCCAACACACACACCCCCTCGGAGCCACGCCTCGCGGAGGCTCCCATTGACAAATCCACTTTTTTGTGTGTGTGCAGTTCAAGTTCTTTTAGTGGTGCAATTGCCATAACACACACTAGGAGGGTGAGCTTCGCTTTCATTAGTTTGTTTACTCCAGTTGATAAGGACTATTTAAAGATGTGTTCTGCTGTCTATATAAGAAATTGCATATTTAACAGGTTTAAATCAGTTGAATTTGAATTGTATTTGTTAAATTATATTTGGCTTTCCTCCACAAATGACTTATAAATGTCAGATGTCCTGGAATCGTTCTGTTGTTTCTGCATTTGAAGCCTCACAAGTTTGCTGACTTGCTTAGGATCACCTTGTTTGCATGTTTCTAAAGCTGTAGAAATAATAAGTGGCTCACTTGATGTCATGCAGAGTGGTAGTTGTTGGGCGCTCAAACTTGTCATTTTCATATTAGTACTTGTACATCATCACCAAGTGCTTTGAGAAGCTGGTCATGAGGCACACATTTAAACGTAACCCCCTGCAGTTTGCCTGCTGCTCTAACTGGTCCACCCAAAGATGTAATAACATGACTTTTCCACAGCTCACCTTAACAAGAAAAACAGAATGCTGTTTATTGACTTCAATTCAGCCTTTAATACCATTATTCCTCAGAACCTGATAGGAAAGCTGAGATGTCCAGGCTTTGGTTCTTCTCTTTGTAACTGGATTTTGGAGGTCCTGGTAGAAAGACCACGAACAGCCCACAAAGGCAACAACATCTCCAGGCCCATCACACTGAGCCAGGGATTCATTGTTAGCCCCCTACTGTTCACCTTGCTATCTCATGACTGTACTGCGATACAGTGAATTCGGGAGAGGGGGCTTTAGAGGCCTTTCTTAGAAAAGGTCTATTATTTGTGAATGTTAATGTTGACCGTTGGACAGCATGGTGGCACAGTAATTAGTGCAGCTGCCTCACAAATCCAGTGTGTGAGGTTTGAATTCTGCACCCAGTCATTGTCTAGGTGAACTTTGCATGCTCTCCTTTGTCTGAATTCTATTTCCTCAGGGTACTCTGGTATTGTAATAATGTGTTTGTCAGATTAATTTCCAGTTCCATGTCGGTGCTGTTTAACTGTGAGTGTTGTGGTTGTATGTCAAAGTAAACTTTGTCATCTCCACCATATACAAGCATACAGTGAGACAAAAAGACAAAGTCCGGAGCTCACAATGTACACGTAGCACAAAAAGACAAGACAGTGTGCACAGATCGACAAAACCATGCAAAATTCTGTTTAAATAGGCAATATGCCAATGCAATTAACTGCCACAGTTACACAGAGACCCATTCAAATGCTGGTTCCACAGATCAATGCAGTGACCGGTCCTTCGACATAACAGAGATAGTGATTTGTGCATAAACTGGAGTGAGACATCATTATCTGAAATGTTAGGGTAGGGAGCAAGATCGTGGGGTACACATTGAGTTGAAGAGTATGACAGCCTAGGGGATAAAGCTATCACATAACCTGACAGATCTGGCTATGATGCCGTAGTATCTTTTTCCAGATGGTAAAAGAATGAAGAGTCCATGAGAGGAGTGAGAAGGGTCCTGCACAACACAGCAGGCATTGCAGACACAACATTTGGAGAAGGTGTCTTCCAAAGAAGGGAGAGTCACCACAATAATATTCTCCACTGATCTGAGTATCCTCTGCAGTCAGCATCCTGCTATACCCATACCAGCCTGAACTGCAGTTGTTCAGAACATTCTCAATGGAGCATTTGAGAATGGGAGATGGGATGCTCAAAAAGTGCTGTCTCTGCGGGCCTTTTTAGTTGATACTATGGCATCATTAAAGCATGTGAGGCCCTCAGTTATGTGCACACTTTGCGACCTCCATAGTAGAACCATTGAGTGTGTTTACATGGACACACAAAACCAAGATATGGTGAGTAACCCGGCTAAGGCAGAAGCCTGTTTTCTTAAAAATCCACATTTACACGCACAAGTAATCTTCTGGAGTTTTCCTTTGTCAAAACTCTTGAATGTCATTAAACTGCACAAAAAACAGTTGAATGATGACATTGGCCACCATGAATTTGAAAACAAGCATGGAGCTTGTGATTATTTGCTTGTGTTATACAAATATATTTAGTCATTTACGTGCTCTGAAGTAAATAACATCCATGCCCTCTTGACATCTCCTACCTGAGCCCCCAAAAGATTTGCAGTGTCAGCACTGGCTGCTGCGTCACCTGATGACACTGTTTCACATATTCTATACAACTGAACTGACACTTTATTAATATTTTTTGTTACTCGATAACATGCAGCCCAGCAAATGAGTGGCATACTGGTACGTGTGCTGCTTGCTTTAAACCGTGGATAATAATGACACAACGATTTTTTACATTGCGTTAGATTACTCGATACTTTAAAAAAGTAATCGAGCCATGTAAAGCACATCACTTTTAACACAATACTGCTCCTGATTGTGCGGCTAGACTCAGCACTCTATGTTCAGTTCATCAACTTAACTTTAGCGATTTTTGAAACACTGAGATTGATTATTTCAGTTGGGAGAAGGAATAATGTGATCACCGAGCTTTTGCCTCAGGAAACTGATATTTGTGGATGCCTCTACCTGTGGCTGCTGAAAGCGTGTGTGAAGCTAAGCAGGCAAAGTGCAACAGACATGCGCAGACTACAATATCCTTCACTGTAACCCAGGTAAGGGTTTACATGGTGGAGAAAGCTATGTGCGTTAATCAGGTTTTTCAGGTACCAATAACCTGGTTTCACCAACTAGAATAAGGATTTACATGGCATTTTAGGAACTGGAATTCTGAGATTCACTGGATTATTAAGGCACATATAAACCCACTTATTGATGCAGACTAGGATGTGGTAAGGGTGTTTTTTTGTTTCCCTGAAGTCAACAATTCTTTAGTTTAGTCGACAGGTGCATTTACAAGTATATACGCTTTAATAACCCAGTCATGCCTACTGCTGGTGGGATAGACTCTGAATTGGAATGTGCAGGTTTGAGAGTATGAAGTTATGTTATGCTGCATTGCCTTTTACAGATCTGAAGGGGGGCACAGTCTGTTACACCAACACTTTGATGAAGGCAGGAACAAACTCTAGGTGGGATGCCAGCGTACTGAGCACATTCAGAGCCATACTGGGACAGGTTAATGTTGGGCATCAACCTGACAGCACATTGTTGACCCCTTTGTTAAAGGTTTTACTGCACACGGAGTACAGGAAATGTCAATGTGTTGTCAGACCAAGCAATTATTCCAGGCCACCAGGGATTTATTGATCAGACTGCATTTTCCCTGTTTCTGCAGCCCATACCTCATTTTACAGCTTCACACTAATTGGACCTGATTATCCCTCAGCAAATGGCAATTTGCACCACTGTAAACTATTTAAAGAGAATAATTGAAGCACATTCTTCCTTTTCCTTGTGTACACTTTTATTTGACTGTATAGGAGTTGTTAATGAGCTGTGTTAGGCAGCGAAAATAAAAAGCAAGTTCTCATTGTGAGGTTTTTATTCTTGAGTGAATGGCTTTATGAGCTCATACAGTCATGTGTTAAAGTAAGCACACCCCATGAAATGATTTTTTTTCTTCTTTAACATTTGTGGACTAATCAAAATTTGATCTTCATTTAAACAGTATCTTTAGATAAAAAAGATGTGACTGGAGTAAAAAACAATGAAATTAGACTTTGCATTAATCTATCCACCTTACTAAATAAGGATAAGTGTCCCTGTGTCTGTCTTTGTGTTTATCAGGTTGATATGTCTCAGTTAATCGCGAAAGATAGTGCATCACAAACAATAAAATGCACTGCATTTGTCATTCTAACAGATGGTGCATCACAAACATTACCACTGCTTTTACGAATCCCATACCACATGGCATACAGTATAACAGAGACATATGCATTGCATGGTGCACTGCAAATGTTAACACCGAGGCCTATGTTGATTATTTACATCTTAACCTGTCTTAGACGGTTGGCACTGCTAGTTCAATCATAAATATACTGATATACCATTTATATCTACAGAAAAAGTGGCTCTAATAGCTGATTTTTCCCTCTCAAGTTGGCATGTCTTCTAACTGTTTACCCATCTCTGACATCGAGAGGGATAAAGTTGTCCTCACTTCTCCATGCAGAATCCTTTCATCTGTGCAATATTTGAGATGGTGTCTTAAGTGCACAGCCCATTTCAAATCCCCACAGAATCCTGATGGGATTCAGATCATTGCTTTGACCTGGCTGTTCCAGAAGCTCCCATTTCTTTCTTTATTAGCCATTCCTTGGTGGATTTACTGATATGTTTAGAGTCATTGTCATGTTGCAAGCCTTACTTTCAGTTGAGCTTCAGTCTTCGGACAGATGGTCTCACATTTCTCTTAAGCACCCTCTGGTACAGTAAAGAATTCATACGGGAATGTATGATAGATAGATAGATACTTTATTAAACCCAAGTGGAAATTCACATACTCCAGCAGCAGCATACTGATAAAGAACAATATTAAATTAAAGAGTGATAACAATGAAGGTATAACAGACAGAAAATAACTTTGTATAATGTTAACGTTTACCCCCCCCGGGTGGAATTGAAGAGTCGCATACTGTGGGGTCAAAGCAGCTCCTCTGTCTGGAGATGATCCTATTCAGTGGATTCTCCATGATTGACAGGAGCCTGCTCAGCGCCCGTAGCTCTACCACGGATGTCAAACTGTCCAGCTCCGTGCCTACAATAGAGCCTGCCTTCCTCACCAGTTTGTCCAGGCGTGAGGCGTCCCTCTTCTTTATGCTGCCTCCCCAGCACACCACCGTGTAGAAGAGGGCGCTCGTCACAACCGTTTGATAGAACATCTGCAGCATCTTATTGCAGATGTTGAAGGACACCAGCCTTCTAAGGAAGTATAGTCTGCGCTGCCCTTTCTTGCACACAGCATCAGTATTGGCAGTCCAGCCAATTTATCATCCAGCTGCACTCCCAGGTATTTATAGGTCTGCACCCTCTGCACAGTCACCTCTGATGATCACGGGGTCCATGAGGGGCCTGGGCCTCCTAAAATCCACCACCAGCTCCTTGGTCTTGCTGGTGTTCAGTTGTAGGTTAGTTTTCACCACACATGTCTTCTGGTACTTTCGCCAAATAAAGTTATCTTTGCCTCACTTGTCCAGAGCAAATAGTTCCAGGAGTCCTGGTCTTTGTCTAGATGTTTATGGGCTCTAATTTTGTCCTAATGTCCTTCCTGAACAGCAAAGTTTTCCTTCTGACTCATCCCCCATGTAGCAGACCCCGGTGACCCTGTAGTTAGGATATAGCGGGTTGGATAATGGATGGATGGACATCCCCCATGTAGATCTCATGCACTTTTGACACCAACAGATGCAAGAGCTTCATGGAGGTCCCGTGATAAAATTCTGGCTGTTTCAGAAACTTCTTTCAGCATCTTGTGTTTTGCTCTCGGGCTGAACTAACTGGGGTGGCTTGGCAGTTGTCTGAAATCTTCTTCACTTGTAGATGGTCTTCTAGATAG
The DNA here is from genome assembly GCA_026402145.1 of Polypterus bichir lapradei. Lineage (NCBI taxonomy): Eukaryota > Metazoa > Chordata > Cladistia > Polypteriformes > Polypteridae > Polypterus > Polypterus bichir. Next base: position 52,039,851 of record JANRMT010062829.1, read on the forward strand.
TAGAATGGTTGGTTTCCAATTCTTTGGACATCTTTTTAAACTCCTTCCCAGACTCATCTGCATCAAGAACCTTCTTCCTGAAGACCTAGTCTGGTATACCTGATTCTAACTTGACTTATCTGACATACTGTATGTGCTTACTTTTTCCACAGTTTATACAATTATACAATGGACCAGAAAATGTAAATGTGGCATGATGTTTGTTATGTCACCTATATGTAAAGTCTCTATATAAAAAGTGTTTAAATGAAGATCAAATCTTGATATTTCCGAATATGTTAAAAAATAACTTTTTGTGGGGTGTACTTTCTTTCTCACATTACTGTATCTAATCCTCCAAAATGTTGTAAGATGGTGTAGACATTTGTTCTGTCTTCTTCCAGCACCACAGCCTGCTCTGTTTGTGTGGATAATGTCTGTGTGGGTTTTTCACCACAAGTCCGGCTTCCTCTTTCATCCTAATAATTGACTGGCGACTCTAAATATGCTTGGTGTAGGTGTATGTAAGGCTGATCACTGCCTTATTCCTGAATTATCCAGAAGAGACTCCAGCACCCTGTGATCTTGTGATTAATTAGGTGAGTTTGGAATATAAGTGAATAAATTGGGATATACCGTAATCTGCTCAATGCAGCCTACTGTCATACAACTGTTATGGGCTAAACAACATTGCCATCAAGTGGTAAGAAATGATCTAACAACAAGCATTTTGACCAACTTGATTTACTATTCTGACAGGCAATGAGGTGATCAAAAGATTTTGAGCCTAATATACTAAGAGAAGCAACAGAAAAGCAAACTTCTTCTTCGTTATCCTCATCTTTTCTCACTTCTATGTGGAGTCGACTTGCTTGATCAACCTTCTCCAAACAGCTCGGTCCTGAACTTCTTCAACAGTCAGACTCTCTTCTTTCTGATCTTCTTTTACTTTACTCATCCACTAGTGTTTTGGCCTCCCTCGCTTCCTCTTTCCCCTGTACTTTAATTCCCATCACTCTTTCTATACATTGTCTCTCCTCATCACATGTCCATACCACTTTAATCTACTTTCCTGTGTGTTCTTAAATCTCTCTCCCAATTTTTGTTGTCCCTGTGATTGTATCATTTCTTATTCTGTCCTTTTTTGTAACTCCACACATCCATCTCAACATTTCCATTTCTGTCACGTTTAACTTCTTCTTGTGCGCCGTTTACTGCATACCTTATATTTAACCTTTGACTTCATTCTTTGATCACACAATACACCTGATACCTTCTTCTAATTGTTTAATCCACGCTACACTTTATGGGTTATCTTTGCATCTAATTCTCCATCTTCGGCTACCACTGATCCTAAATATTTCAATTTATCCACTCTTTTTAATAGTTAGGTACCCAACAGTAAAACAAACAAGTTTAATTTTTCTTAAATTCTCAATGACTGGCCTCCTATTCAATGATTAGAACAATAAACATCAATGCCATGCCCCAAAATGCCAGTGATGAGATGAATCAGCCAGGATGATGCAGCACCTACTGTTCAGCACCTCAACAATGACTACCTGCTTGTTTGTTTTCTTTGGACTTGGAGAGAATTGTCTTTGTGTGAAGTTTGCCACAGGCTTATATAGTGTTGGATGAAGTAAGGTATATTGGAAAACTGAAGGTCAAATAAACTCCAAAGCACAATGTGAGAGAATGGCAGAGGTTTTTTGCTACTGCTTCAGTGTTTTTTTTGAGTAAATAGCTGTGTGTGGCTTTGTGAAAATTTTCTTTAACTTAAACATAACATTATACCCTCAGACGTGCTAAATCCATTTCAGGGTCACGGCTAGCTGGATCTTATTCTGGTATCATCAGGTACAAGGCAGGAAACGTGCCAGTCATGCACACACCCACACAGGGTTAATTTCAACTCTCTTATTATCCGGTCTTGCACTTTTTTGCCAGTGTGGGAGGACAAAAGTAAAACCAGGAAGAAAACACACACAGAACTGGCAACAACATATAAACTACACTAGAGACAATGACCAAGAATGAGATTTGAAACAAAAGAACTGCATCCATGCGGCAGAAGTGCTAACCATTGTTCCATCTCTGTTTGAACATATCAGAAAGGAATTCATTATTGTGGCTTTGGGATGGAATTTAATGTGCGATGAAAGTTTTTTTTTTTTTGGATCTCTCATTTCTTCCCTTTTTACAGAAGTTGTTGGGCTGGAGAGTTAAACCCCTAACTGCCATGCGTCTGAACAGCCAACAGAATTATTATTGGTCATGTCTGGACAACAGAATATGTTGTCATTCATATCTGAACACCAGAGGGCACTGTAGTTGTTTCTTTCTTTATGGAAGCTCTCAAGATGGGTGAAAGTTTCATTTGGTCACTTGTTGATTGATGCCAAGGTTGCCAGGTTGGTGTCTTTCAAATGTATTATTTATTTACATATGCTAGGCAACAAATATGACTTTGTAGTCAATTGTTACATGCATTACCCTTATCACTGTCTGCATGGGTTAATTTGGCTGATGTAGTCTGTTTCCCAACTGAATGAACTTCTGAGCACCTGCCCTCCAATACAGTACCTGAATGGCAGCTCAAGATAAAGTACAAAATCCATATTATCCAAAAACCCACCTTATAGTTGTACAGGTTTATCTTCAGCTACTCCAAATTTCCTCCCACATTTCCAAAGACATGTGTTGACTGACAATTCTCAAACGTATGTGTGATGAGCTGGTATTCTTTCCAGGGTTGGTTCTTCCATTGTACTCTATGCTTCTGACAGCCTCTGGGCCGTTGTGATCCTAAAACTGAAGGTTTGGGAATATTATGTTATGTACTCATTACCACTCATCTCATATTTACACTATATTGTATTCCACCTCATTGTATGTCTACCTAGCAATGCATTTTTGTGTGCTGGGAATATGCTCTGGGACAAATAATGTCAAGTCGGTCAAAGTGTCTAAAGAAAGGCATCAAATGAAAAAAATAAGTACACCCCATGAAATGTTTTTTTCTTTTTTAACATATATTGACATTCATATCAAGATGTGATCTTCATTTGAACCAAATCTATAGATAAAGGTAATTTAACAAACATTCCTCCACATTTACATTTTGTAGCCCATTGTATAATTTAAATAAACATAAATGTAAATTCTAGATTTGGAAAAAGTAAGTACATCATTGCATTTAATGACTCCTGTGAAATGTCCGCAGGTGGTGTGCAGGTGGGCATTGTCCAAATGAATATCTGACTGGATCTACTTCACCAGTGTTAGTTAGTTAGTTAGTTAGTTAGTATCATCGACTGAAGGGAACAAAGCATTCCAATAGTGAAATGTTGGCCAGTTGTGCCGGCCCTTTTAAGCTCTGTGGCATCAAGTCAAAATAAACATGAGCATGATGGCTCAAATTAGAACAAAAAGAGCACAGAGCAGGCTTTAGAGCCTTAAAAACATGGTTCCTCTGTAGAGTGGTCAGGTTAGGTAAGAACTCCATCCAGCATTCTGCCCTTTCCCAAAACTGATGCCACCTTCTGCTCAAAGTCCTCAATGCTACTGTGTCATAGAGAGCATGTGTGCAGCATTGTTCATAATGGCCATCAGTTTTTTTGTCTTCATTCTTTCCTTTGCTTCTACCTCCAAGGGGGATGTGAGTGCATCTCATAACTGAGCCTGCCCTTTTAATTAGCTTGTTGATGTGGTAGGCTTATCTTGAAGTGATGTTACTGGCCCAGCACACCATAGCATTGAAAATCACACTGACCATCAGAGAGTTGTTAAAAATGTGAAGGATGTCACTACCCACAATAAACGAATCTCTCAAGGAAATAGAGTCTGATCGGCCCTGTGTTATATAACTCCTCTTTGTTGTGAGACCAGTTCAGCCTGTCATTGAGGTGCACCCCCAAGTACATGTAGCAATGCGCCACCTTTACATCCACTCTATGAATAGTGACGGGGTGTAGGCATTGCAGGTGATGTCAACACACTCTATCATACCTGCTGTTCTGGCCATGTGCCACTCTAAAACACTATCTACGGAACTTTCATGTGCAAAATCAGCTCCAAGTGACAAGTGGGACTCCATGGCCTGGAGACTTATCCACTTATCCATGGAAGGCGACACAACTTAGTGTATGGTGAAATGGCCAAATTCATGATGTGCTTGTATTTTTATAAAGCATTTCTGGGCCTCCGGCATCCTACCCAATGAACATGCAATTGTTTTCTCAAGAAATCGTTTGACTGTCACATCTATACAGGCAACATATTTCCACACAGTGGGAAAGGGGAATCACACAGATAGGAAATGTTGGCTTCAGTAAGCAACTGTTTAGGTTACGGGCCTCAGAGTCAGATATACAGTAGCTGTAGGTTTTTGTTTCTGCCCTTTTCATAATTCGTAACCACTTACTACTACCTGTGTAAGTTGGGGAAGGACAGGCCCTGAACAAGGCGGTTTATTGAGTAAAGACACTTACAGCCTTCACGCTCTTGACCAGCAAACTAAAAAAAAAAGATGACATAACTATCCGTTGAACATGTCACATGGACATCTCAAACTGTCCTGAACACTGTCTGTGTCGTTACTGTCCTTGTTGTTACATCTCTAATGTCAACAGCCCCACACCTTCACTTCATGGGCGCCATTTTAGTCAGTCTGTCTGTGGTGATTTCCTCTCCCAGGTCTGAACAGCTCATAAATCATCTCTCATTACTGACTTCTGCCTTTTAGAATCCCAACCATGCCTTGGACTGCTGGGTGCTATTTTATGCAATTGTCATTACTTTGCTTTTTAGGGTTGTTTTCTGACACACACTGCTTGACCACATTCCTAGACCTTTCCCTGCCTCCCTGCCCCTGGCTCAAGGAATGGACTTCAGCTATCTAAGGAAACTTATTGTCATCTTGAATGACTGTCGTGAACATGCATCCTGTTTCTGTGTCATTATCTTTGAGAATCCTGATTCCCATCCACTTGAAAAAGCCATTCCAGTTAGTTGGGTTGATAACCCTAAGGTGATTTATTTGAGATGTCCTTTGATGGTTTTGAAAGACAAAGACTCATCTAGGAGTGGCTTCCATGTTGCCCTGATAATGCCAGGTTGTGGGTGGCTGTTAGATTTTTATTGAAGTTTTGCTGATATTTAAGGGCTTTAATACATGAATACTTTCTATGTTACGTTTTATATTAAATTAAAATCTCCTGTAGAAAATTTATATCCAAATGGAATCTTATAATTGAAACAAGTTCAGTATTTTTGTAAATACCAGGCTGTATTTTATCCGTAGTGTACGGCTGGTTCATAAAACCTTAGCAACACTGTGCTATTTCTCACATCCTAAAAATAAAGTGCCTCAGAATTGAATCAGGAGAGGTACAGTAATGGAAAAAAGGAAAGGTGAGACATGCAGCGACAGACAGAATGCGAAACGGGCTGCGAAGAGTGAGACTACAATTACTCAGTACAGGCCTATGCTCTGTTTTAATCTATTTTACCACAAGGTGGCAGTGTGTCTTTCAGAACCCCAAAGCCTCTGCCTTGCTGTTTTCTTGTAATTCTCCAGCAGTAGAGACAGTTGTGAAGGTCTTTGGATGATTATTCCTATTTTTATCATATTTTCTTGGGAAAAAAAAATGAAACCCGTGCCCTAATAATTTTACTTTGCCTGTCTTTTGAACATTTCATATAATTAAGAATAATTATGGGACTGACAGATGCAGGAATGATGAGGAGAAAAGGTAACACGATGAAGGGAGAAAGGGGCATCAAGCTCTGAAGTGAGGTGACTATGAATGCATTATTTCTTTAGTGTCTAAATAACTAAATTTGGCAAACCAAGACAAAAAGTAGGCATTGTTCCTACTAGACATTGCAGTAATAACTCTGTGTTTCTCTATTCATACTACAATTCGGGAAGCTGCGGTAGGTCATTAATAGATACAGTGGTGATGGGCTTCCCGCTGTAACTGAGAAGAAGGACCAAAATGAATGCTAACAGCATGAACTCCACCATCAACACTTCTTGTGCATATTAATCAGTTAATATGTACATTATATTTACTAAAAGCATGAAGAACAGTTTCATAAAAAAGTAGCGTGGGCCTGATTAGCAGACACTGTTACACAGCAAATCACAGCTCGTGTCCTGTCCTATCCTGGTTGAAATCGTCATATCATTGTACGTGTATGGCACATGACAAAACGACAGCGACATAATGATTTCTCACTTGGGGGTTAATCAAGTGGGCGTCCCTGAGAAAGGTTTAAGGCTGTTTGCCATTTGTGGTGAAATAACCCTAAAGTAAGGAAACTTCCATCCATCCATCCATTATCCAACCTGCTATATCCTAACCACAGGGTCATGGGAGTCTGCTGGAGCCAATCCCAGCCAACACAGAGCGCAAGGCAGGAAACAAACCCCGGACAGGGTGCCAGCCCACCACAGGTAAGGAAAATTATAAAAGTGAAATACGAAATAATTCAACAAGAATAAACTAACATTTATGTTTATTTGCCATATAATGCCATGCCTGTATTCCATGTACTTACAGTATATACAAATGTTTCTAATTACACTGTGACCCACACCAGGAAACGTGGCTACAGAAGATGAGGTGAGATGAGATGATTCTAATTAGATTCAACATAAAAAGAATGATAGTAACATGTCACACTTCATACAGTGAAAGCAGCTCAGTTTGCTTTGTTTAAATTACAATATCCATCCATTTTCTAATCCCACTTATCCTGAGAATAGTCGCAGGGAAGCTCAGCAAGTACTGGGCACAATGCAGGAACAATAATTACTTCATTACATTTATGGAGCGCTTTTCTGACCTACTTAAAGCACTTTACGTGAACAGTATGGATCTTCTTCAGCCACCACCAATGTGTAGCATCCTCCTGGATGGTGCAATGGCAGCCATTCTATCGCCAGTATTCTCACCTCACATTAGCTATTAGGTGGTGACGGGGCATAAGAGATAGTTTAGGGGGTGATTAGGGGGCCGGAATGACCAGGCTGTGGTGGGCAATTTAGCCCAGACATTGGACTACACCCTATTCTTGTTTGAAAGATTCCCAGGAATCTTTTATGACCAGAGAGAGAGTCAAGTCCTCAGTTCTGCATCTCATCTGAAGGACAGAACCAGGTCTTGCCCTCATCACCTCATGGGGGAACTGGGATCCACACACAGACCTCAGGTAAGCACCCCTTGCTGGCCTCACCTACACCCCTTCCAGCAGCAACTTAATTTTTTCCTAGATGATCTCCCATCCAAGTACTGGCCAGATCCAAACATGCTCAGCTTTAGGTGGATGACCTGTTCTGATGTTCTGGAGGTATGACTGTGGTATGGCAGGGTGCCAGCTATTGCAGGGTAAACACACACACACACGTATACATATCAGGGGCCAGTTTAGCATTGATAGCATCAATACACCTAACTTATATATCTTTAAACTGTTTGAAGAAACCCACACTGAGACAGGAAGAACATGCAAACACCACACAGGGAGCTCCTGGGACTTTACCCGTGTCTCCTTGGTGTGAGAAAGCAATGCTACCACTACACCACCATGCCACCCAAATTACCGTATGGTTTACCTCAAGAAAAATAATCATATGCCATCCATCCATTATCCAACCCGCTGAATCCGAACAGGGTCACGGGGGTCTGCTGGAGCCAATCCCAGGGCACAAGGCAGGAACTAATCCTGGGCAGGGTGCCAACCCACCGCAGGACACACAAAAACACACCCACACACCAAGCACACACTACGGCCAATTTAGAATCACCAATCCACCATGTCTTTGGACTGTGGGAGGAAACCGGAGCGCCCAGAGGAAACCCACACAGACACGGGGAGAACATGCAAACTCCACGCAGGGAGGACCCGGGAAGCGAACCCAGGTCTCCTAACTGCAAGGCAGCCGCGCTACCACTGCGCCACCGTGCCGCCCAAATAATCATATGTCTTTAGTATAATAAAAATTCCTAGGACGAGACATGACTTTTTCAATTGAATATATTGTTCGGATTTAAACTTTAAGTCGGATACTTTTGTGGCAGAGATGCGAAATGGCTGGTGCGTAGCGCAGGCTGGGGGGGTTGGTGACCGAAGCGAGCAGGGGGCAAAGCCCCCTAGTATTTCTAAATAATACACAAATGAAACGTGCTATTTAAATTGTACAGTCACTGAGCACATTCTTAAGAATACTATACTAATACTGAGTGGGACCTTCTTTTGCTCTCAAAACAGCCTCAGTTCTTCGTGGCATGGGTTCCACCAGATGTTGACACACTCCTTTGAGATTCTGGTCCATCTTGACATGATTGTATCGCACACTTTTTGCAGATTGTCATCTGCACGTTCATGCTGTGTATCTCCAGTTCTACCACATCCCAAAAGTGTCCCATTGGATTCAGGTCCGGTGACTAAGAAAGGCCATTAAAAAACAATAAACTCACTGTCACGTTCAAGAAGCTAGTTTGCTTTGTGACATGATGGTGCATTATCATGCTGGAAATAGTCATTAGACTTGGCCATTGATGCATGTGGTCAGCAACAATAACTCAGAAAGGCTGTGACATTCAAGAGATGATTGATTGGTATTAAACGTGTGTCAAGAAAACATTCCCCACACCATTACATCACCACCACCAGTCTGGACTGTTGACACAGAGCAGGTAACGTGGATTGAAATTCTGACCCCTATAATCTGTGTGCCTCCAGCAGAAATTGAGATTCGCCAAACAAGCCTGCGTTCTTCCAGTCTTCAACTATCCAGTTTTGGTGAGCCTGTGCCCCCTGAGGCCTGTACTCTCTGTTCTTGGCTGAGAGGAGAGGAACCTGATGTGGTCTTCTGCTCTTATAGTCCATCCACATCAAGGTTTGATGTGTTGTTCATTCTGAGATGCTTTCCTGCTCCCCACAGTTGTAAAGAGTTGTTATCTGAGATACTGTAGCCTTTCTGTCAGCTTGAACCAGAATGGCCATTCTCCTCTGACTACGCTCGTCAACAGAACTAAGCTCTCAATGGATGTTTTTGTTTTTGCACCATTCTGAGTATATTCAATTTGCGCGTAAAATTCCATGAAATCAGAAATATTCAAACCAGCCTGTCTGGCACCAACAATCACCCCATGGTCTAAATCACTGAGATCATGTTGTTTCCTCATTGTGGTGTTTGGTGTGAACATTAACTGAAGCTCCTGAACTCTGTCTGCAGGACTGTATGTGTTGTGCTGATTAGATACTTGCATGGATAAGCGGGTGTGGAGGAGTGAATGAGTGTACATTACAATACAATAAGAATAATTGATGTTGGTGTAGAGTTGTTATTTGAGTCTGTTAGCTTGATCTGCTTTGACCCTACCTATTAACAGAACTGCTGGTCACATGATGTTTTTGTTGATTGCTCCATCGTCTGTAAAGTATAGAGACCGTAGTTCCTAAAAATCCCAGGAAGTTGGATATTTTCTGAGACACTGAAAACACCCTGTCTGGTACAAACAGTAACGCCAAGTTCAAAGTGCATCCCGTCCATTCTAATGTTTGGTCAAACAACAACTGAGCCTCCTGACTAGGTCTGCATGCTATATTCAGGATTTTGAATGGTAGCCACGTTTTTGGCAGTTTTAGAAGCAGACTATGTGTATAAACAAGCAGGTGATCCTGATAAAGGGGCTACTGAGTGTATATTGCATCTTGTATATAACCTGGGAAAATATTACCCTGGAGACGGTCTAAAAATCCACACCAAGTGGATCTTCTCTCACTTTCTGCCGGCTTTCTGCCAATTGCAGCCTTGTGAGATATTAACCCCTGTAACACTTCTCAGTGTACAATTCCAAACCGAGCAGCTTCGAGCAGCCGTCGTACCACACCACCTGTTCTTTTTTAGACTGACTCATCCTGGCTCATTCCTCTCCTGCTGCTCTGTGTGTGTCCTCTTTTCTGTCCTATCCTTTGGCATGTAGTGGGTGGGATATCAATATCCTTATAATCTTCTCCTCTCAGAGCGCACACTTCTTACCTTATGGTTTTCTTTTATCCCACTGAACTACATAACAGATAGAGCAGTCTGGCTGGGGATTCTGCGCCTCTGCAATTTATTTTTAAAACCTGAGCTTTCATGCTTCCAGCATCAGTTAATTGGGCTTGACTAAATATTTTTCCCTGTGAAATGCAATTATTAATTTGTGACTTTAATTCTTATATTAACTATTAATATGCAGTGAGTCCACTCACATTGTTTTCACCTTGTCTGCTCTCTCCCCATCCCACTGCCAGACCTACTAAGGGCAAGTAGTAGCTTCACCGTTAAGAATTGTATCAGGGAAACATGGCAGCCATGTCTGAGGAAAGTAATGGTTTCAACACATTTTGAGATATAACCTGGGTCTTTCTAGGTTTTGGGTCTTTCAACATCAGACTCCCCAACCAGGAGTCATCAGTTCTTTGTTAGTGCCCAAGTATTAAGTACCCATGGTTCACTCCTCTTAATTCACTCCGTGCCCATCTGGACGCTTCTTCTGCTGCTGCCATGATGGTTCTGATGGCTTTACACAGAGACAAGGCTGTAAAGCCTCTGCAGCCCACATCAATGGGCAAAGCTCAGTTTTGGGGCAATCTTCCTAAAGCCCTTAAGTACTTGGCTCTCTTATACTCATGGGCTTCCTCCATCCTCTCTTCCCAAGGAACTTCCAGCACAACCATCTACTTGGATGTTTCTGAAAACAAGATGATGTCAAGATTCAAGGTGGTCTCTGCAATGTTGTGTAGGGGTTTAAGCTGTTTCTCCAAGTCTACCTTCAACTGCGGTGTTCACAAGAGCCCCACTGCAGCCCTTGCCTGTGATTTGTGCTTCTCACCAGCTCTGACAAAGGCATATCTCTGCCTCACTGGACTGAGACACTTGGCCTGCTCTTTACAGTTACCTTAAGGACCTCATTGTGATGTCAGCGATAGAGCACCTCACCCAGTGCTTTTGAGGATGTGCTGAAGTGTTGTCCCTCTTCTCTGGCACAAAGGACATGTTGCAGAGCCAACCTTGCCACAGCAGAAGAGGTTGGATGGGCTGGACAGGATGTCATCGGCAGACAGTATCAAGAACTCAGCTTTCAACAGGTTTGACCAGTAGATCAGAGGCATTCTCTTATCTTTCAGGCACCTTTCTGACGCATTCCCACCACTTGATTTTCTCACAGTTCATTGACCCCTGCTCTCACTTCCTGTCATGTTAGCTGTCACCTGTCCTTGCCTTGGGTTCTTGTTGAAAGACATCCAAGCCCTGCCCTGCCAAATGCCAGCAACCCTAGCAGAATGCTGTGGTGTAGCAGTGATTCTGCTTGGTCCACTGCATCCTGTGCCCTCCGCTTCCTTCCAGTCCTCACCTTAATGATGGCTTTGGAGACTTTTGGGTCACTAGACTCACTGTATACCACAACCTTTCTAACACGGGGGACCATAAACCTCTCACTCAAATTGCTCATCGGGACTCTCAGTTTGCTGTTGTACTCGTAGAGAGCAATGGCACTCCAGCTTCAAGGCAGACCCAGCCACTTGCATAGATGGTGGTTGATTCTTCTCTCAAATTCACCCTGCCTAATGCCCTCAGATTTAACAGGTTCAAATTCACTTTGTTACACCTTCAAAAAAATCAGCTTCATCATACTCTAGGCATTGCCACTGTAACCTCTAGGGGGTGCTTGGTAATTGAAGAGACATTTCTCCCCCCAATGACTTTCATTTTAGCCATTCTGACTCATTTAGATTTCACCATTTAGGTGTGTATTGATCTACACTCAATAACCCGGAATGACAAAGTCGAAATAATATCTTCAGAAAGGTTTATTAAAATTTATTAAAAATCAAACCCGAAATCTCTAATTTCTAGAAGTATTCAGACCTTTTGCTGTGTCACAACAACATATTGTGCTCAGGGATATCTGGTTTGCTTTAATTCTCCTTGAGACATCTCTAGAATTTCATTGGATTCCACCTGTGGGAAATTGAATTGACTGGACATCGTTTAGAAAGGCACATGTGCACCTGTGTATAGAAGGTAAGTAAAATGCACATGCCAGCCCACTAGGACTCAAAGAGCATGAGAATAAATATCCACTGGTCTGATGAAACAAAAATTGAATTCATTGGACAGAATTACAAACACTATGCCAGGAAAAGGCCAGGCACTGCTCATCAGCGCCATCCTTATAGTGAAGCATGGCGGTGACAGCATCATGCCGTGGGGTCAGAGTTAAGGGCAGGATGAAGGCTAGACTGGGGCTTCGGTTCACCTTTCAGCATGACAATGACCAGGAGCATAAAGCCAAGACAAGACTGGAGTGGCTTCAGAACACGTCTCTGAATGTCCTTGAGTGGCACAAACTGGAGCCCCATAAGTCTTGTTTGGAGAGACCTGAAGATGGCAGACAGTTCCCATCCAATCTAATGGCGCTTGAGAGGATCAGCCAGGAAGAATGGGATAAACTGCCCAAACCCAGGTGTGCCAAGCTTGCAGAGGCTTACTCAAGAAGACCTGAAGCTGGAATTGCTGCCAAAGTAGTTTCTACAATGCACTGCGTTAAGGGTCTGAATACTTCTATGAATAAGAGATTCCAGTTTTTGTATTGAAATAAATTTGCAAACCTTTCTGGAAACATGTCATTATGGGTTATTGAATGTAGATTGATAAGCAAAAATGACAAATGCACCAATTTAAAACAAACTCTACCACACAATGAAGTGTGCAGAAAGTGAAGGCGTCTGAACACTTCTGAATCCACTGTATAACAGGCACACTGCAAAGGCTGCTTGCCTCTGACAGCAATGCAGTAGCCAATTCTGCACCTGCTGTGACAGAAACTCAAGACCTGCAGCAGTCTGGTGGCAGTTACTTCGGAGCTGTGTGACTCACAGGTGGCAGTGGGGGTGGGGAGACAGAGAGCTACCAAAAGCTGTCCTGGTATGGCGCCTGAAACCATCAGAACCTCCTCAAGTTAAAATCACAAGCTTCTTTCACCCAGAGTACTGTTTATCACTTACCGAGTGCCACCTCCATTTAATCAAAGCAGTCAAGCTTTGATCCCACTCTGCCTATCTGGTAATTAATTGTTTATTAGTGACTATAAACCTAGTTGTGAGGCTGACACTTTTTCCCCTTTCAGTTGTCCTCTGGAGATGGAAGCACTGGGGTGGAAAGTTTCTGTCGTAGATGTCACGGTCCTCTCAGCTGTTATCTTTTGCTGTCTGTCTCCAGTCTCTCCTGACCAATCAGCATTTGTCTACTGGGATGAGTGACGCTGCAGTCGCTGGATTCCTGCTCGCTGCTGCAGAAATACTGCTTTAAGACTCCCCCGTCACTTTCTCACATTTCATCCTCCGACGGCTGACTGCCTTCTGCCTGATGTGGTTTATAGTCGTCCATAAATCACCGCCTTGTGTAGGGTGGCCACTGTATTTACTGCTGCCCCACGAAGGAAACATGCATCTTTAGCTTCCAGACTTACATTATAAGGCAAAACATCAAATTTCTCGTAGTGGTAGTCCACTTCTCTCGTATCTCCCTTCACCCCTAGTGCATTCCTTCTAAGCTTTGGCAGAATAAAGTCCCTACTTGTTATAATGTGTAAATTAAATTGAACAAAATTGTAATATTTTTCTTAAAAGAAAAGGTGTTAGAGACCCTCTTTAACCCTCTTTTCCCATGTAGCTGTTGCTGGGAAACAAAAATCATTCCATCGTACATTTCATAAAGGCACCAGTGTACTTGAGCATCTGTTAAGACAACAATAAAAAGAGAAGACCCTCGAGGGACTGACAGCCTGTCTCATCTGCTGAATGCTATAGATTTAAGTGTCTGAAAAGGACTGCAGTTTGCTGCCTTTGTTTTTTTTTTTTTCTTGTCTCTTGGTCATGATGTCAAATTACCGTCCACAACTTAAACGGTACCAGCTGTGTAGTCACCCACAAACAGGGCAGCCCACTCTGTGACAAGAACAGTCTACTTGGCCCAGTAAGCTCGACCGTCCTGTTCACCAAGTTTGTCCAAAATAATATCAAGCCGAGAATCTGAAGATCCTTAATATTCTGCTCTCCACCACACTACTGAATCGTTTATTCTATGTCTGTGATTCTTTACATGAAGAAAACATCCTAACATTTGTGCAAAGTCTGCCCTTAAGTTTCCAACCATATCACTATGTTGTTCTTGCATAATTTATTTTAAAGTAACAGCCTCGATCCACTGTACCCACCCCTTTCGTAATTTTAAACACTTCAGTCATGTCCCCTCTTAATCTCTGTTTGACCTGCACTCCACACATCATGACGCTATGTAACCTGACATCCTATCAGCTTTCCTGATTGCTTCTGCACAAATGCCTTGAAGGACATGGATGGATGGATAGATAGATAGATAGATAGATAGACAGAAGAAATGCACTACATAATAGATAGATAGATAGATAGATAGATAGGAAAGGTACTATAAATAGATATGTTAACACTGTTGATTGTTTAGTCCCTATATGTCAATGTATCTTTTTTTATGTGCCATTTGTTTTGTGGTTGATCTCTCAAGAGGTTGAGCCACCATCATCATCATTAAGGGACCTCCCTCAGCCCAATCCAAAATGAGGAAAGCCCACAATTTTTTGTTCTTCATTGAATGTTGTGGCATTGGTGAGTTTGGGAGATTTCAATTATTGATTATGTATTTTTGGTGTCATGAAGGAGGAGTCCCAAAAGCACTTCCAAAAATTCCCACTAGAAGAGGGATATTACCATAGTGCTTCTAAAGTCATATTGGAAAAATCTTTGTATTTACTTGTGATGGCGTTCCCCGGATATTTAAACTGTTGATTTTATGAACAAGTGGCTGTCTAATCAATGGGTAGTATGATGTCCTAGAGAATTAATTTTATTTAGATTAATTTTAAATACAGAAATTTTATGGAATTCTCCTAACATGTTTAAGAGTAATGGTAGAGATAGGTCTCCTATATAAAACACCATTTCATCTACATGTAGTGATATTTTCTCTTTGAGTCCTTCTCTGATAATCCCTTTTATCTCTAATTTCTTCCGGAGATGAACAGCTAATGGCTCTATAAAGCAAAAAGCATTGGTGATAGTGGACACCATTGTCGAGTACCTCATTCTAAATTTGAAGTAATCTGAGAGTGTGTTATTAATGTGTTCTGAGGCTTCTGGACAAGTATAAAGTATCTTAATATGTGCTGGACTTTGCAACACAATTTCATGTGCAAATGCATATACGTATATCATATTTGCGAAGAAGTAACTTCAACCTCAAAAATACTGAATGTACCTGTTAAGCATTACATTCCTGCTTCTCTCCAGTTCCTCGCAGAACATTAACTTTTATCTTCAGGCTTTGACAGGAACTGGGGGAGTGGGTACAGAATATGTTCAGGCATGGACTAATCATCAGTAAGGGATAAAACAGAGGTGTCATATTGATTACCTCAAGGTTAAAATTGTCATCCATATTGGTAGATATGCAGTGCTCTGGTAATTGCATTCTGATCACCTGCCCCATATTTAAATTGCAGACCAACAGTAAAGTTTGCAGGCACCATGTGGAATGGCAGACTAAAGGGGTTGTGTCCCTTTTCAAACTCCTAGCTGGACCTCCCAGAGTAATTCATGTCACCTCCTGACACCTACATTCTGCTCTGTGTTATGTGCTTCTACTTTTACCTACTGGTGGATCTGCCTGAGCTGGACTTAAGTCACAAGCCTGCTACAAAGTGGCTGAGTATAAAATTCAAGTTATTTTTATTTCACTAGTAGTGAATAAACTGTTCATGAGTGGCCATTCATCAACAATGATACTGGAAAGTGCCTTGGGCCGTGAGTTAAATGTTGATATGCTGTAGGCTCAGACCTGTGAGGCATGGCAGAGGCTATGATTGCTGAATATGTGCTCTGATTTATTATGTGCTGTTGACACTTCTCCACATCTGGAATAATGCCAGGGAGTCCCAGTGTAACAAGAACAGGTGCATCTGTTTTATAAAACACACAGGTGGAAGAAGGGCTGCTCAAGGGAGAACTCAAACTGCAGAAGAATCAAAAACAACATGAAATTATCAGCATCATCGGGTCATCCTTCTGCAGAGCTTAACCCACAGTCTGAATGATGGGGTAGCTCACTCGCTTGCCCAACACCTTAGCCCTTCATTTTTACGCCCAACTTCCGGCTTCTTTTTCTTCTTCCACCTAATGAACCTTTGCCCAATGTTTCTTCTTGAAACTTTTTTGGCCCGGGCCAACTGTAACTTGCACCTCTGAGAACAAGGACCTCCTCTAGTAGCTCTGGATGTTCCTGCACCTTAAAAGGGTCTAGTCAGGTTCCAGAATATATGCTTACTCTGGTAGGCAAATCCTCTCCTGACATGTCCCTTTTCAAGTCCTTCTTCATAAACAAGACAATTTGGTCTCCCTTTCTACGAGGAGAAACCCCCAGCTGCCACCTATCAGCGTGGTGGTGTTTTCTGTCAATCTTCTTTTTCATGTGGTGCCATTCACTTGATGCTTTACAAAGCAAACAGAAGCAGAAATTCAAAGTAACAAGATAAAAAAAAACAAAATCCATCAAAAAATGATAAAGTTTAAGAGAAAAAACTTTAGAAAGTCTAAATTATATACAGTGGATTCAGAAAGTATTGGGACCCCTTCACTATCTGCACACTTCATGGTGTTGTACATTTAATTTTAAATGGATAAACTTGTCCTTTTGGCACCATCAATCTACACTGAATATCCCAAAATGACAAAGTGACAACATTTGTTCAGAAAGGTTTGCAAATATATTAAAAATGAACAACTGGAATCTCTCAAATGGTAGTGAGGCCAAGATCATGACAAAGAGGATAAACTCACTTCTAAAGTTTTGAGTGTTTCCAGCAACACAGTGGCTTTGATGATGGATAAAATGGAGGAAGTTTGGGACCACCAGGATTCTTCCCAGAGTTGTCAATCCTGCCAAACTGAGTAACTGGGCAAGAAGGGCCTTAGCCAAGGAGGTGATGATGAACTGAACAGTCACTTTACCAGATCTTTAGAAGTCTTCTGCCAAGATGGGAAAACCTGTTGGAAGGAAGACCATCTCAGCGGCACTCCATCAATCGGGTGTTTATGGTAGATGGAAGCAATTCTTAAGTAAAAGGCATGTGAAAGCCTGCTTGGACTCTGAGGTCATGAGGAAAACGATTCTGTGGTCAGATGAGACAAAACAAACAACTCTTCGAGCAGAACGCTAAGCACTATGTTTGGAGATGACCAAGCAGTACTCATCACACCTACATAATACCAAGATAACACTTGAGTGGCTTCAGGACAAGTCTTTGAGTGTCCTTGAGTGACCTAGCCAAAGCCTTAAACCCCATAGAACATATGTGGAGAGACCTAAAGATGGTCCCTAGCCAATCCAATAAAGCTTCAGATGAACTACCATGAAGAATGGAAATTCCCAAACCTAGGTGTGCAAACCTTGTGGAGACAAACCAGGAAGCCTTAATGCTGGAATTACTACCAAAGGGGTTCAACAAAGTACTGAATTAAGGGTCTGAATACTTGTAGGATTATATAAGAGATTTAATAAATTTACAGACCTTTTTGAAAACACATGTTCACCTTGTCATTATGAGTTATTGAGTGTAGGTCGATGTGCAAAAATGGCACATTTATCTATTTAAAATTCAATCTACAGCATAATTAAGTGAGCAGAAAGTGAAGGGGTCTAAAAACGCTTTATGAATCCACCGTAAGTAAACATGAACCGACGGAGTATAAGTGTTGATCTTATGTTTCACAGTTCCATGTATGACACTGGCTTAAATGATCACCTAAATGATGTACCTTCTGATGGATAGATAGATAGATAGATGTACTATATGAATATGAATACAAATGGTACATACAATACTCATAAACTGGAGTGAGTAGAGCTGAATTGGAAACCTGCATGAATAAACATTTGGACCATCCAATCAGCTTATAAGTGCTGTTTAATTAACCCTGGAACATTCTGGTAAACAAAATAATCTTGTTAATAAGAAAAGTGGGCATCATTGTTCACTATTGGAGCCTGGACAACATATACCGTAACAAGTAATGCATTACCACAGGGAACAATGCAGAGAAAGAAGAACCTGCCTAATTAAAAACTTTAGCTTGATGGCCTTGCAAATACTCGTATTTATTTGAAAGGCTGGAAAAAAGTGCCGCCATCTCATGACTGTCATCCTATGATGAACAATTGAATTCATTACCAAAATTACAGGATAGTTAGCAGCCCATCAATCAAGTCAGATCTTTGGCTATTAATTTAAGCCATACGATGGACCTCTTCTCTTTGCTGTCACAGTGCCCCTCTAATTCTTATGAAAATCACCAGTTACCAAAATAACTAAGAAGCCTGTGACATGGTGCGATACTGTCACTGTAGAACACTACGGAGAGCAGCATTGCTATGAAGCAATAAACAGTCCTGGAATTTCCAAAGTCACCAAATTGGGAATCCTTTCTTTTGTCCAATATTGAGCACAAGGAAAGAAAGAACGAAAGTTTTGTTAGAAATATTTTCTACTTCTGTGTACTTTCTATTGTTATTCATTTAGCTTTTTAACCTGATTAGTTTACTGTATATATTTAACAATATAATTTAATCTTACTTGCTGGACAGATAGATGGGCATAACACACTATACTGTATAAGATAGATAGATAGATAGATAGATAGATATTCATTTTAGTGTAGTCGGCAGGATCACAATATTATAGATAGGTAGATAGATAGATGTGAAAGGCACTATATAACTCATAGATAGATAGATAACAAAACACATTCCCTGAAGCCCAATTTTACTTTCTGGTCCCACTTCTCAGCACCAGCTTTTTCACGCTAACAGACTTTGTGTGAATCAGTTCCTTTTAAGTGTTTAGAGAATATGAATTGCTGATAAAAACCAAACTGTGATGGAAGAATAACATACAGAAACAATTTAAGTGTTAATAATAGGACTATGGTGTGCGTACAATTTATCTGACAAGAACAAGGGCATTTGTTCCTGGTAAACACCGAATGCTTTTATCCTTATTTTGTTAAAAAAAAAATGCAAATGAATCAAACAAACAACTTTCCATTACCTGCAAATATTCATTAATATATCTTAGCCTCAATGAACCAAATTGGAACCGGATCCAATGGTATGACTGATGAACTTTTGGAATGATGTGAAGAACTAAAGTAACATAACATAACATATCATGACATTTACTTATAAAAAACCTACATGGGCATGGAAAAAACAGGCAAGCAGAAATAAAGAAAGAAATAAAGCTCCATTGGGCTATGGGCAGTGTTATTAATCATTATGCTCAATGTCGCCTTCATCCATCCATTAATTTTATGAACTTGCTTCGTCCACTACAGGGCGGCTGCCTCGGGTGCGAGGCCCAGATTGAAAGGCAATATGCATCACAAAGACAGGGTCACTGTCCATAATGGAATCTTTGTTAATCTCTAACACATATAACTACAGCACCACCAGTGCTGCCTGTCTTACTAATGTGTTTTATTAAATATACTGCCTCTTGAAGGGTGGCACCGTTTAGACATCTGGCTAATTTTAGTCAGTAAAGTGGTTTGTTCTGTATCACACAGATTTGGTCGAGGGTGTAAGATGGCATTGTTTGTGGCCACTCACATGACATGATGCCCCGTGCAATAGCACCCTTGCAGTGACTCAGATGGCAGGCATCTGGAGTTGTAACCGAATGACCAGTTGGTGAAAGAATGAGACACAGACCAAATGTTGTTTGTAAAAACAGAAATTCTGGCTTTATTCCATTAATGCCAAGTATATTTACAAAAACAGTGTCTTGCAATTATCAACATAATTCACTACAAATAGAAGAAAAAGTAGAAATAAGAAAAAAAAAATACAGCACTAAGTGTAAGTGACTATACACTATGTACAGCGACTCCAAATCAAACACTGATGAAAAATGACAAATAAAAAGAAATTTCTTCCTCAGTCAATTAGCGCAGTTCAAGAAGGATGCTCAGAAAAAGAATTAAAAAGTGACAATCAGATGCAAAAATATAATACAGAAGCCCACCACCCAAAACCCAAATTACTATGAATCTAACTGTGACACTACATACAAAAGCAATACCCTGCCTCCTTACTGCTTCTTTGTTCAGCAGATCCAAAAATACCAAAAGATCTGAAGATGGTTGAGAAACGACCACTAGTGGAAAGCACGGCGGCCAATCCCAGTCAATGTATTCCAGTCATAGAAGACGTAGAGGCGTCCATTGTCCTTCCTAATCAGTTAAATGTATTCTGTTTGTATGTAGTCACACACCCAAACATTGCTCGTTCACTCTTATCTAAGCATGTACTAAGGCAGCTAAACTAACTCTCCATGTCTTTCTTTATAATGCTTGGCGATCTCTTCGGCATCAGTCTGTTGGTCCAAACTCAGAGGTTGCACTTGCGACCTGTAGGCCTCAAGGACAGCGTGAGAGCTGTGAAGAAACTGAACACCGGTGCACGACTTCACAATAACCCTCATTGGAGAGCTATTCGTCAAACACAAGGTAAGTACATTTTATCACTAATAACTATTTACGTTTTTATTGACACACTATAAGTAGCTATTAAATCCTTTCCAGAAATAAATCTGTGAGGCAGCTCATTGCAGCTGCAAAATCCATTTATCACCACACATGTCTGCAATTCACCAAAATCAGTTCATTGACTGGTCATTATTCTCTCAACATACTGTAGCCTTAATGTTAAGAGAAGCAGCATCTACAATTTTCTCTAAACGTTTAAAGTTGTTGTAGGTAGGAAAGTAAGAAAGGAAAAGCCTGAATTAACGTAAGCCTCCCTAATTTAAGGTGTATAAGAAGTGCAATGATTTACTTCAGGAGGTAGATGTGCATAATACACAAGGGTAGTTGTGTCAAGCATCTGAAATATTAAAATGTGTGCTTCCATTTAAATGTTTAAAGTCTAAATATTCTTGATTATAATAGAAATTTGTCATTTGTCACCCTCTGATAGTGTTCCATAGAAAGCTAGGCACCTAGTAAAGTAAAATTAAAAATAACATCATATTTATAATTGTTGACCTTGAAATAGTCCAAAATACCCCACATGCTTAATGTTTGAAATTTGTCATTTTTAACCTCCTGGGAATAGTCCTTAGTGGGCTAGGACCACAGGTAAAGAATCAAATATCAAAAAAATGATTATATTCATGATCAGCAACCTTTAAAATAGCATGAGACATCACTCCACATGTGTGTCTTACTTCTTACAAAGTTTTGTGAAAGGGGTAACTTTGACCCCTCGTATCCCATTAGAAGTAAACCCCTTGGGTTGGTCGATGTGGCCTGCACAATGTCATGTCCTTCTGATCATTTTTGCTAAAGACACTTATAGTTTACTCATAAGGGTGTAATTTCCTGCACAAAATGTGGTACAAGAATGGCCTAAAACTTTGTGTTTTCTTTTTGTTTGTTTGAGACTAGAGGGCCAAACGTTGGGGTGGGTGCCTCAAAAAGCTTGATGTCATGCATAACTAGACATCAAAGTGAGTTGAGTGGCATATAATATGTGGGAAAATTCTCGTACAGGGTGAGTCAGGAGGCGTCAGACAAAAATCTCTAAAGTGACTTTGAAGCATTCATAAGTAATTCTTATAAGCACAAAAAAATAAGGTGAACGGGGCAAAACTGAAAAGATGAGGCCAAAAAAGTGGGAGTAATGAAATATGGCAAATGGAAGGGCAGCATTATTTGGAGGTCTGCCTCTCGAAGCCCAACAGCAATGAGCTGCAATGAGAGTTTGTTTTCCTCACTTCAGTTTGTTTCCATACACTAGAGGCTGGATGGATTTTTACTCTTTACATTATTTGTTTTATTCATTTTTATGGTGTCCAGCCATCCAGACAGCATTGAACGACTACACAACATGGCAAACCCACTAAAAGCAAGTTACCAGCTAATTAAACACAGCCAGATGAACATGTCACAAAAAATGCCAATTAAGAAAATATATATTCCTAGTCTGCCTCAGAGTACCTTCATTCCATGTAGGAGTCTGAGTACCCAGTAACAAGTGGCACAGACCATCATCACTGAATCACACAACAGTTCAAGTTCAGCTCCGCATCCCATGTTGCGTGCACACAGCTGTCGTACATTACGTCACAAAGTGTTGTGTGTCAGAGCCACAGGAACTGGGCAACTGAAATTAAAAAAATTAAATAAAAAAATAAATAAACAAGATTAGCCTTTAGGATCATCAAAACCTGATATAGTAGAGACATTTTTAACAGATTTTCCTCCTTCCAGGCTGGCCCTGGGTTATATGATTTCTCTTGTGAAAGACCACTTAGACCCCCTGTGGTTACCCAATTGGACAAACGTGCAATTATCTGTCTCCTCCACAACACTGAACAAAGCTGGCAGCACTGTGTGGATGATGTTTTTGATTTCTCCAGTGCCTGCAGTATCTTTCACCCACCCATGTTAAGGGGTAAGCTGAGAGTCATGGAGGAGAATAGGCCTACGGTGTCCTGGATAATGGACTATCTGTCGGCCAGACCACACTTTGTGAGGCTCAAGGGCTACGTGAGCAACACTGCAAAGGGCAGTCCTGCCAGCTTTTCTCTTCACTCTGTACACCTCAGACAATAAATCTAACACCATGTCATGTCACTTGCAGAAATTTGTGCTTTGACAGGGGAGGTGAGACAGAAGAAAGGAGTCAGGTGGAGAATTTCAATAACTGTCTACAACTTAACAAGGAACTGGTTATTGACGTTTGCCGCACCACAGAGAATCTACACCCAGTCCCTATTCAGGGAGTGCTCTTTTTACTGTTAGACAAGTCAGAAGTTTATTTTCTCCATTCCTTCTTTGTTATCAGTTATTTTGGTGTGTATTTGGGGGCCTGGCTGTTGCTTGATTAGGTGTTGGTGGTGTTGTTATTTGACATTAATATGTATTTATGTATGAAGGTATTGTGTGTCTGTAATGAAGTCCCATTTCTCATGGCAATAAATAAGTGATATCTATCTATCTATCTATCTATCTATCTATCTATCTATCTATCTATCTATCTATCTATCTATCTATCTATCTATCATATAGTGCCCTTCATATCTATCTATCTATCTATCTATCTGTCTATCACATGTTGCCCTTCACATCTTTCAGTCTGTCTCCCCATTGATTTGGTATGTCTGTTGTAAGTGTAGTATACACTCCAAACTGTTTTAAATGCTATCAGAGTACAGAATACCAGAATAGTGGTAGGATGATTATTGGAAGACCTAATTCCGCTCTCTGAGGCCTTCCTGTCCTCTGCCAGTGTGTTTTCACTCCTCTCTTCTTCTGTCTTTAGGTTCAGCTATACCCTGCCAGGGAACACATAAGGTTCTCGTCCAGGTCAAACCCTTGACTTAACTGGTAGGTTTCCATAGTCTCTAGGGGCTGTGGGCCTACCACTCCTCTTGAGTTGTCCATCTTTTGTCCGTGTGGATCATGTACTCTGCCTTTGTCCTTGTGTCACCTTTTCCTTGGTAGTCTCTTGCCAGCCAGGAGACATCTTACTCATTGTTCAGTGGGAATCTCTGCTGAATGTTCTCATGAATGAGTTTTCTTCACGTCCCAAGAGCCAGCTTCTGTAGCCGAGCATCGGACCGCCAAGGTCCCCGCCTTCAGCCACCACCCAACTCACACTGCACCTGACCTCCTTGGCCCCTCCCATAGGTGGTGAGCCCATGGGAAGGGGGACCCACGTTGCCTCTTCGGGCTGTGCCCGGCCGAGCCCCATGGGTGCAGGCCCAGCCACCAGGCCCTTTGCCATCGAGCCCCACCTCCAGGCCTGGCTCCAGAGGGGGGCCCTGATGACCTGCGTCCGGGCGAGGGAAAACGCCGTCCAAATTTTTTGTTCTTCATAGGAGGTTATGTTGCTCTGGATCGGCTCCCAGCTGAGTGTGAAGCGGCTGGGATGAGAATCAGCACCGCCAAATCCAAGACCATGGTCCTCAGCTGGAAAAGCATGGCGTTCCCTCTCAGGGTTGGGAGTGAGATCCTGCCCCAAGTGGAGTAGTTCAAGTATCTCGGGGTCTTGTTCACGAGTGAGGGAAGAATGGAGCGTGAGATCGACGGGCGGATCGGGGCGGCATTCGCAGTGATGCGGGCTCTGCATCGGTCTGTAGTGGTGAAAAAGGAGCTGAGCTGTAAGGCAAAGCTCTCAATTTACCATGTGATCTACATTCCTACCCTCACCTATGGTCATGAATACAAGCGGCTGAAATGAGTTTCCTCCGCAGGGTTTCTGGGCTTTCCCTTAAAGATAGGGTGAGAAGCTCAGTCATCCGGGAGGGACTCAGAGTAGAGCCACTGCTCCTCCGCATCGAGAGGAGTCAGATGAGGTGGCTCAGGCATCTGATCAGGATGCCTCCTGGACGCCTCCCTGGTGAGGTGTTCCGGGCACATCTAACCGGGAAGAGGCCTCGGGGGAAACTCAGGACACGCTGGAGGGACTATGTCTCCTGGCTGGCCTGGGAACGCCTCGGGATTCCCCTGGAAGAGCTAGAAGAAATGGCTGGGGAGAGGGACGTCTGGGCATCTCTGCTCAAGCTGCTGCCCCCGCGACCCGATCTCACATAAGCGGAACAGGATGGATGGATGGATGGATGAGTTTTCTTCACTGGGCAGTGGTTGTCACTGATTACCCCCTGCCTGTTATTTTGTATGTGGTCTTTCTCCATGTTGGTGCATGTTCATGTTAGATTTAATCCTTTGGTGATGAATGAGGAGCTGTTATTTGTCAGATAGCCTGAAGAGGCAGGTCTCCAACACTCAGTCTAGTGCACTGGGCACAACACACACTACATCCAACGTTTGAAGTGATTTTCAATAAAAGTACACCGAATGTCAATGTGAGTCATCCTGTTACCATTCTGCAGCTCTCGTCTGTCCATTTGGAGGCTGCGGCAGAAACAGGTCACAAGCAGGCCTCCTCGTGCCTTCATTTTTGAACACTTTGAACAAGCTTGTGGAGTCCCCTGATGACACAGTTAAAAGCTGTGGCTCAAGAACAAGTGCCGACAAGTTCCAATATCCCTTGTCTTAACAGCAATGCCAAGCTTCTTCACGCTCAGTGAAAATTTGAGAAGCATCAGCAAATGAACCTGCTCTAAACTCTCTGCTTTCCTCAAACGATGTATTAGTTGACACCAGGGGAAGCTCAAGTACTTAAAGTTTCACTTTGTCCTTCTGTGATGACCCAATTTTTTGGTGAACAGAAATGATAAGGTTGGCAGGTGAATGGCGTGAGCTGTGAGGTAATGATGAGATAAGAGCCAGACAGGGAATTAAGTGGTATATGCCTGCCCTGGTGCCAGGGTCGAGAGAAGAAATGGCACAGTCAAAAGGGAAGGAGAGGAAGTTCAGAAAATACAACTGAACAGAGAGAGCAAAAAGAAAAGGTTCACTCACCCTGTAGAAATATGGAAACAACTGAATTTGCTTATGATTTTTAAAATGGGAGGCAGTGTGCGCCCACTCCCCATCTCTACTGGCTAAAATATTGGTCTTAAAGGACTCAGTACTGCTGTGGCCCATGTAGTCATGGGGACATCTTCAAGTGGAGATTCCCAGCTCAGCTAGAGGGAGGAATTGGCAGTGGAGCAGGATGGTTCCATTTGCCTGAGCAGGGATAGATGAAGGAAGAGAGAATAACAGTGGACTTAAATATGTAGGCATTACCTGGAGTGCTCTGTGACCGTGAATATCATGGAAATTATTCAAAAGAATCTGGCCTCATATTGGGATGCTGCCCACTAATGCTAAAAAGAGTTCTCCATACAGCTGAAGGCCCAGACTCTGTCACAGGTCCAAACATTTCATCTAATCCTGTTGGTAAAGACCATTAACCATTTTCAGTATCTGGAGGACTTTTATCCCAAGTGCTCCTGGTTCAAAGGCTCCTGTGTGTTGTGAAGCCCTGGGATCTCGCTTACTTCAATGGCATCATCAGTACTGTTTATATGCAAACTCCCAGGAGCCATTTCAAATCAGATACTGCTACTCTCTTTTAATGCAGTGTTGATTAATAATAATAATAATAATAAATACCCTAAGCATTTAGTTTTTAGATGTGCATCAGTCCCTGGTGGAGTAGAGAGAAATGCAGACCTGCACAAAATGCTTTACACACGCCTGCGTTATTAATTTAACTTTTAATATACTGTGCCATTCATTGGTGTCATTTCATTTTTAATTTACTGCATCGGGCTTATATTGCTTTTTCGACAGAAGTCGAAAGAGTTAAAACCAGACAGCCGCTGCAAAAGAGGAATATAAAGGGGAAAAAAAAGAGCTTAATTCCCGTAATTTCATTCCGATCACGTTGTGCGCGGGTAAAAAAATGCGCCTTTCATTTACTCTTAGAGGTATCAGTGAGGTTTGATTTGCAGCTAATTTGGGCTGATTTGCGAAACGCAAAGGTCACTTATTAAATAGCTCGACGACAGCTCCCATATGGCACCAGAGCTTGTTAGTCCTGTGCCGTAACCAGCAGCAACCACCTTTGACCCCACTGGGCTACTTGCATTTAACCCTTTCATGCCTGGCATGCAAACGTTTCTACATTTCTTCTAGAGAGATGCTTTAGTCCAAATTAGCAATGCCAGGGGTTACAGCCTCCATGGATGACAATCCCAAAGTATAGCCAGTCTCACCCTACTGTGTGCTGACTGGAGCAGACATCCTGAGAAGCATGGGGTATACTCAGAAACTGGCAAAAGCGTTACCCCTATCCTTGTTGCTAAATTTAATAAATGAAGTAATAGAATATAGTAAAGTTGGCGTCGTTGTTAGTGGTGCTACTGCCTCAAGGATTGACTGTCCTGTGATGTTGGTGTTGATCTGAAGTGTACAAGTTTTGCTCAGAGCTGTGCGTTTAGGTTTATTGGCATCCAACTCTAAAGTGGCATCATCCCACTTGTCAGGTTGTTGGCAATTCTAAATTGGTCCATTGTGAGCAGGCCCTGTGATGGACTGGTACCCCATCTATGTCTGTTTCCCACTTTGTGATAGATAGATAGATAGATAGATAGATAGATAGATAGATAGATAGAT
>JANRMT010062829.1:52076256-52087713 GCA_026402145.1 Polypterus bichir lapradei
TATCTATCTATCTATCTATCTATCTATCTATCTATCTATCTATCTATCTATCTATCTATCAGTGCCCTTCACTCTATCTATTATAAAGTGCTTTTCACATTTATCTATTAATCCTTCTATTATATAGTGCCTTTCCCATCTTCCAATCAGTGTATTATATAGTGCCTTTTGTTTTATTCTAGGTGCACATTCTAGCGTCAGTCCTTTTTTGCTAACATTGTTGTATACATCTTTTTTGTGGACTTTTTCTGCACTGCTCTCAGAGTCACGGGTACAACAAGGCTTTTGTCACATGCATGTCGACAGCCTTTTCTCTTCAGTCAGGGTTTCTTGGGTCTCACACGGTGACGGCTCAGGCAGCCCACACACCTCCACTGATCGTGCGTATTGTTTGCTCCGTCAGAGGAGCTCAGCGCAGAACTGTAGTGCCATAATGTATTAACAAGGGGGTGTGAAGAATTGATTTTCGCTGGTTTCAAGGTTAGCAGGGAAATTCTATCAAAGACTACACAAACACATGCTCTATCCTCCCACTGTGAAAGGCACATTTACATAAGCCTGTTAAGCACCATAAAAAGGCTGTCAGAAAATAAACCCTGTGACCCTGTTTCTCTTGCGTGCCGCTGCTGCCGATGTCTTTGTGACCCTGCATGGCACTCGTGTCTCTTGGTGACTTCAGATCAGGCCTACTGGTGAGCTGCGAGAGGTGAAGTTCACCCCATTGTGTTGGGGGCACTGCACGTGATGAATAAAGTATCCTCATCCGTTTACAAATGCAGTGTAGTCTGCATGTCTTTTAGATGAAGAATCACAAAGCATAGAAGTAGAACAAGAACAAGACGCTGCTCCTCGTTTAGGAGCCCAGAGCTGTTGTAATGCATTCATTCCAATCAGTTTCTTAATGGGGAGCTAATTGAATAAAAATGAAATTTAATTAGTCAGTCAGTAGTTTGAACAATGTGTGAGGGGTTGGCATCCCATCCAGGGTTGATCCAACACAAGCATTGTCAGTTACTCTATAGAGCCTTTGACAGTGTGCACCATAGCAAAGAACACAATATTTCAGTATGACACAAGGCAAAAGAGCATAAGAAATTTGACAAACCAGAGGAAAATATTCAGTGATTTTGTCGCTTGTTTCTTTAACTAACAGCTCACTCGACCCAACATCTCCTCCAGATATTTCTTAAAGGTTGTCCAGGTTTCTGCGGTTTGTTCCAGATCTCCACATAAAAGTGCTACCTGACTTCAATACTAAATTGAATGCTAAATACTAAACTAAATTCTAAATACTAAATGCACTTCTTATTAATTTCCACTGGTGTCCTTGACTATGTGCTTCATCTTTAAGCTGAAACAGTTGTGTTCTAAAACAAATCGTATGTTTCTTTCTTATAGAATTTACACTATATGGTCAAACGTTTGTAGATACCTAACCATCACCTTACATTAATATGGAGTTGGCCCTCTATAACAACCTCCGCAAGATTTTGGAGTGTTAGTGGGCATCTGTGCCGAAAGAGCATTTGTGAGGTCAGATACTGATGTTGGAATAGAGGACCTGACTTACAACTGGTATTCCAGTTCATCCTAAAGTTCCTCCCATTTTTAACACACCATATGCTCAGTGCGTTTGTGTGGTCTACTATTTAATGATGGAGCTGTTGTTGCTCCTTAATGCTTTCGCTTCACAATAATAGTACTTAGAGTTGACCGCACCAGAGCAGGTACTGACTTATGGCAGAGTCCCACCAGTTCCACAAACATTTCCGATAATATCCACTAGAGGGGGATTTACCATTAAAACCTTGGCAATATAAAATGGCAAACACAGGATCTTTATAAAGTAAAATGTTTTATTCTCACAAAATGCTCTTTTACTCTGTAAAGCCATGAAGAGCACAAAATGATGGTCCTGAAAAGGCTACAGTACTGAAAAGTTAGCGTAAAAGAGAACAGGCCTTTGAAAGCAATCTCAAGGGACTTTTAATATAGCGCCTTTTATGTTATGTTCACACGTCACTAAAATCATTCAATGACAAACAGTCACTCAGTTATTCAATCATTATTTATTGTATAAAGTATATTGACAGGGAAAACAACCACAGCTTCTTTTATAAAGAAATACAGACTAACCGGTCTTGTTTTATATGGCTCCATTCTCAGTGCAAAAAAAATGTCAAAATATTTTTATGGGCATTCAGTCAGTCTGTTATTACTCTCAGTCAAACACTCACTCTGTTATTTACTGAATCAAACAGTCCATTGATCTTTAATTTATACAGAATCTAACAGTGACCAGTGCTCATAAACACTTTAACAGGTAAATAAATAAATAAATAAATGCGCACATACACACACACACACACATACAGTGGATTCAGGACATATTCAGACCATGCCTCTGTTTGCACACTTTATTTTGTTGTAGATTGAATTTGAAATGGATGAATTTACCACTTTTGCTCATCAATCTACACTCAATAACCCATAATAACAAAGTGAAAGGTTTTCAGGAAGGTCTTCAAAAAAAAAACCAAAAACTGAAATCTCTCATTCATAGGAGTATTCAGACCCTTAATTCTGTAATTTATGGAAGCCCCTTTGGTAGCAATTCCAGCTTGCAGACTTCTTGGTAAGTCTCTATAAGCTGTGCACCCCTAGATTCAGGCCGTTGATCCCATTCTTCCTGACAGATCCTCTCAAGTTCTGTTAGATTGAATGGGAAGTCTCTGCAAACTGCCATCTTCAGGTCTGTGGGGTTTAAATCTGGACTTTGGCTGGACCATTCAAGGATTCTCCGAGGCTTGTCCTGAAGCCACTCCAGCGTTGTCTTGGCTGTGTGGTTGGATTCTAGGTACCATCACCTCAGCCTGAGGTGGTGTGCACTCTCAAGGAACTCTCTGTATTTGGTCGCATTCATCCTTTTATCCGTTCTGAACAGTCCCCCTGCCCCTGCACCCACTAGCATGATGCTGCCACCAGCACGCTCCACTGTAGTACTAGGCAGCTGATGAGCAGTGCCTGGTCTTCTCCAGACATAATGCTTGGAGTTCTACCTGCAGAGTTCAATTTTTATCTCATCAGAGCAGAGAATCTTTTTCCTCATCTTTTCAGAGTCCTTGAAACTGTTATATGCCTTTTATTCAAAAGTGGCTTCCATCTCGCCAATCTACCATAAATGCTTGATTGACGGAGTGCTGCTGAAATGGTCATGCTTCTGACAGGTTCTTCCATCTCAGAAGAAGACGTCTGAAGATCTGTTAGAGTGACCATTGGGTTCTTGATCAGCTCCCTGATCAAGGCCCTTCTTGCCTAGTCACTCATTTTGGCTCCACATCCCACACTAGGAAGAGTCCTGGTGGTTCCAAACTTGTATTTCACACTTCTCGAGACCACTGTACTACTAGGAACTCTCAAAGCTTTACAAATAGTTTGATCCTCTTGCCCTGATCTCTGCCTCATCAATGTGTGATTATGGGGGTCTATAGAGAGTTCCTTGAACTTCGTGTCTTTCTTTTCTGTTGATACATGGAGTATGAGTGGAGGGACATTTTATGCACAGTTCCACATTTGCCTTTATGAAGGATGTCCAGATAGTTCAGTTTGCCACAGATGGACTCTGGTTAAGTTCTGGAAACATTTTGAGGAGAATTCAAGCCAACGGGAGGCACCTGAGCACCATTTGCAGTGCCTCAAAAAAGGGGCTGAATACTTCTAGGAATGAAAGATTTTAGTTTTTGATTTTTACTAAACATGTCTTCACTTTGCCATTATGGGTTATTGAGTGTAGATTGGTGGGCACAAATGACACATTTATCAATTTAAAATGAAATCTATAACACAATGAAGTGTGCAGAAAGTGAAGAGATCTCACTACTTTTCATTAACTGCAGATTGATTTAACATAAGACTAGCTGTGCTATTCATTTACGCTGGGCTGTGATCTAAGTAATTGAAGGAGACCTCAGCATCAGTGTTTGCAGTGCACCATCTATTG
This sequence comes from Polypterus bichir lapradei, assembly GCA_026402145.1. Taxonomy (NCBI): domain Eukaryota; kingdom Metazoa; phylum Chordata; class Cladistia; order Polypteriformes; family Polypteridae; genus Polypterus; species Polypterus bichir. The sequence goes on from JANRMT010062829.1 coordinate 52,080,257, forward strand.
GGACATATTTTGTAATGCATGTAGTAATAAAGTGCCCTGAGGTGGGCTGGCACCCTGCCCAGGGATTTGTTCCTGCCTTTCACCCTGTGTTGGCTGGGATTGGCTCCAGCAGACCCCTGTGACCCTGTGTTAGGATATAGTGGGTTGGACAATGACTGACTGACTGCCTGTAGTAATAAAATGCATTGCCTTTGTCATTCCAACAGACGGCACATCACATACATTTGTAGGAACAAAATGGATTACTACAAATGTTAATGATGTGCCATCTGTTGGAATGAAAAATGCAATGCATGGCTCTGTTAGGTGTCACTTGATATTGGATTTGTAAAAGTAGTGTTAATGTTTGAGATGCGCCATCTGTTTGAGTAAGAAATGCAATGCATTTCATTACTACAGTAGATTGTGATGCACCAGCCGTGGGAATGACAGACATATTGCAACCAGACGGACACACATACACTTAGGTTTTTTATTAAGGTGGGTGGTTTATAACGTGAGGATAATAAGATACAGACAAAGTCCACCCAGTCCTGGCTTCAGATCCAGATAATTTGTGTTGGGAACTTTTAAAATAATAGATGAAGGCATGATGTGATAAAGTCCTAAAAATCCAACCTGTAATATTATAACCAACAGTCTGGGGGTGAGGAGGGGCTTGAGACGATATTTGGGGGGGGCTTAGTCCTGCTAAATGATCCCCTGGAGCCGGGCCTGTGTCCACCCGACAGTCCATGTGTATGTCTTTTATGTGTAGATCAGTTGCCAGTGTCCCGCTGTTCAGCAGACCATTACTGTACACAGCTCTAACTTTTAAGTGCCTTTTCTCTCCTCCTCCTCCTCCTGGCCAGTCTTCCCACACGTGACGCCCATACTAACCTACTCTGTGTGTGTGTGTGTGTTTGTGTGTGTGTGTGTCTCCCTCTCTCTCTCCCCCTCTCTCTCTCATAACCGCCGGTGCCAAGGACGTGACAGAGAGAGATTACAGCCTTGAACAGATCACTTCATCTTATTATAACAGCGCTTGACATTTAAATGCAGCGTTCTTCAACACTCTTCTCCTTATCCTAACAAAGGCTTGAGGAGTGCCTCGTATCCATCCATTAAATCTCCGAGCCTGTCTTTCCTTCCCAGATCCCTTTAAAGAGCGGAATGAAGCACCACGTCAGTTTTTAGCCCATTAAAACGAAAAGCAAATCCTCGCCGTCTGACTTCTGGTCTTCAAGGCGGCTGTCGGAATTGAGTAGATGAAACACTCGATAGGATCTTTTTACCTTGTTTGAACATTAAGTTGCGTAGATTTTCATTTTTTATTCCTATTCGTCATTAGAACTGGAGACACCGTGAAGTTTTTAGGAAGTCGCACAGAGATGGGAAAAAAAAAAAAAAATCAGAGCGTACCCACCGAAAAGATTCTCCAGAGTGGCCAACATAACATAATCTCAAACCTAAATAATCAAATTCTAAGTCGTGCGGCCGTAGTCTAAACAGGTGTTGTGCCAAAGCACGCCAGTCACCCAATCCAAAATACATTTTTTGTCTTCCTTAAGGATAATATGCAAGTGCTATTGAAGGATTTCTTAAAATTAGGGGACACATAAGTAAGTAAAATTAGTAAGACACATTTATCTTTATTTTGCATGTTACTGCATTCAGTCTTAGGCAGGAGTATTCAAGGGTAGCTGCAAGAGGATTTTGGGGTGTTGATATCACCCAGGGTCCAGTATACCCTTCAGGTGAACTAGGTGGTCCCCTAGGACGGCAAAATCTGGGGGAACATTTTTTAACAATACAAGAACTGACTTATGAACACTTGGACTCAGTATAACAATTCGAGTCCCATTGACCTGATTATATAGTTTTTTTTAATTATTTTTGCACAATAGCAGTGTTTGCCCTTAATGTCTGATGAACCACATGAGAAAATTATGGGTGGTCTTCCAAATCCCACCGCACTCAAAGACTCTCTTGCCACAGAGCATTCTCGTTTCTTTATTTTCTTCAGTTGCAGGTTCATAATTTTAGTTTTGCCAACTTGTGGAAAAATGTACAAGGTACAAGATAGATAATAATCCAACAATAACAAGAACAACTACAATAATCCACCTTAATAAGAGGATAAGTGTCTGTGTATCTCCGTCAGGTTGCTGTCTCTGTCATTCCAAAAGATGGCACATCACAGACATTTTTAGTAATACAATGCATTGCATTTGTCATTCCAACAGATGCCGCATCACAGACATTAACACTGCTTTTATGAATCCTGTTCCAGGTGGACATATTGATTGCATGGTGTACGGCAAATATTTATGCTGAGGCCTACATTGATTACTTAGAAGTTAACCCATCTTAGACAGGTAGCACAGCTAATGTGATATTAGTAGTAGTAACGAATATGAGGATAGTAATAATAATCCTCAAAACTAGTGTAGCATAGAAGACACAGACCCAGCAAAACAAAATCAAACAATCAAAATGGCAGCAAGACTGCAGTGCTAGAGGCAGATTTAATTCAAACTAAAATGACCTCCCAAATGTGCTTACATTAAAACTTGCGTTAAAACTTCATTCAGTGTTATTCACCACCATCTGTGAGATTCACGGATTCTTCAACTTCATTGAATTTTGTGTTTTTATTAGTTTGCCAGTTTATTATATTAATTTCAATGAAATGTACATGTATCTATATGGAGCTGTCTTGATAAGATTACAACTGGATTGTCCCCATCATTGTAAGGTGTGTGTTTAGTTTGGGCAGTTTAAACAGTAAGAACTACAGAGCTAACATACTGCTGAGTAAGTTCTCTACTTTAGGGTAAAGAAGCAATTTTAGTAAAATGTGTTAATACTGCTTAGTTTCTATGTGCTTTCTGAAACGTCCCCCCTGCATTTTTCTGAGACCATCCTGTAAAAAAAAACAACTTTGCTGTAAGTAATCAAATGCTCCACTCAACATTTTCAAATTGTACAATCACCGTTTTGTAGCCAGATCCTCCATATTTCTCTAGGCCTGGCTCCCCTCTCATGTCTCCCTGTTTCAATATGCAGGTCTGGCAAAGACGATTCCACTCAGAGCAAAGGGGATGGTAGGATGGCATTTACAGCTTCGCCTAGGGCAGCAAAAATTCTTGAGCCAGCTCTGATCTTACCCCTGCCAAAATAACCTCCCACTGAACTCTAGCTGGGAAGGTCAGAGTCACTTCTATTTTCATCTGCTGTCTCAGTCTAACCGGTAGATTATGCCCTAGAGATTTTATGACCAGTATCACAGGGCAGAAGGCAGAGCACAGCATGATACAAGGCCAGATATACAGGAGTTCTGGGTAAGGCTACAGCCCCCAAAAACTTGATTCCCCTTCACCCAGGCCACATACGTACTCCTACAAAATGCACACCTGCACTCCAAACAGTTTTCATGGACATCTGGTTAAGTAAAAGAAACATAAATGCTTCCGGGTTGCCAGTTTTCGTATAGAGAATATATATGTCAACAAGCTTGTAACCCTAAGGGGGGGTGTCCCCCAACCCACTACTCCAGCTACTGCTTCATAATGGAATTCATTCATTTTTTTCAAGCTATTCCCAGAATGTGAAGTAATCCCAGATATCAAAAAAGCAAATACAGTATACGTGTATAGCATATGTGTGATGACGTAAACTCTTCACATATGTAGCTCCTTGAAAATACCTGCGATCCCCATGATTTACTACATAAAGGCTTTTTATGAATTACTCTCATTTCCTTAAAATGTCAAAATATAAAATTTTGCTTGAGTCTCAAATCCCACCACCAAAGTAGTGCTGTATTTCAACTTAAAACCCAAATGGCATAGTGCATGCACACCACTCATCAAAACGACTACTCACAGTCACATCAATACTCTCTCTCTATTTATTTTTTTTTTTTTCCCCGTGAGCGTTTTTCCGACCACCACACATGTGCTTCTTTTGTCAGACTTCTGAAGGCCTGTCCTCCCCTCGACTACGCGTATTCTCAAGCAATAACAGCGAAATCCGTATTATCTACCCAAGAATACCCGTCGTCGCCAGAGAGCTTCGGCGTGTCCTTCCTGAGGTCGGTGTTGATGAGAGGCACCTGAGCTTGTCATGCCAGAACCGGCAAAAGCAGGAGAACGGACAAGAAATGAAAGTCTGGAAAAGACAAAGAGAGAAAAAGAAAAAAAAAATGAAGGCATTAATTTCCAGAATGACTGGGAGTCCATGCATTCCACCCAGGCAGGCAAAGTCCTCACCTTCTTACAAACAGAAAAATAAAGTCTCAAAAGGAAACTGCCGTTCTGAAAGTACCCTGTGGCACTACTGAAAGGAACAGATGTATCAAACACTATGTGGAAAGTAACCGTATATAAAGTTTAATAAGCTGGCTGAGAATGTCCCACTTTGTTGTGTGGTTTCTCACATGGTGAGCGCCATTGCTGCACACTTCACTTCAGAGTACAGCATAACACGGATTAGATAAATGACGGAGGAGTTAAGACACGTATCCAGGAGGACAACAGGTCACCCAAAGGCGACTCCAAATGTCAAACCCCTGGCCATCGGCAAACCAGGTGTGAAGATGTTGGAGCTGGGATGAAGCCTCTCATGTAGCACAGTATTAACATCCATTACAGAATAAAGAGCTTCATCTGACACCATGTGAAAGACACCACATATCGAAAAGAAACTTTATAGAAATGAAGGACTGAACTTCTAAAATAACACATATCGTCACACTGCAGTGTTAATGTCAAAATGAAAGAGGATAAAATAAATGCTGCTTAGAAAGTCACAAAAGGAAGAGCAACCAAGAGAGTGCCACGGTTTTATTTTCAGTATATCTGAGTGTCCGGGCATAACATTTAAAAATCACATGAACTGAATATTTCTTATGTCAGATGCTATAAAGTTAATAATAATATGTTGGTCTGTTTTAAACTTTTACGTTTATAGCAAGACAAATACCAATTAGGAGGCTCCATTTTATTTTTGACCAAATAGCACTACCTTTCTATTATACCATGCCTTTCCTGTCTATCTAGCTATCTATTATATATTGCCTTTTATATCTATCTATCTATATAGCGCCTTTCACACTATCTATCTATCTATCTATCTATCGATTGTGCCTTTCATGTCTGTCTGTTAGTTTTTATAGTAAAATAGTGTCTATCTTATCTGTCTATTATATAGTGCCTTTTCCAACTATCACAGAAGATAAGTTAGATGGAAACCCAGAAGGAAACACACAAGGAGACAGACACCAGACTAGAGTTTGAATCTGGGGCTCTGGAGCTATGAGGTGGCATGCATGCTCTTGTGCCCACTACCTACATGAGCAGGCAGCCCTGGCAGCACTCATCCTTAGAAACAGCACTTCAGGTGATCCACTGCTTTGACGTCTGCCATCTCCATCATAGTTTGTTTTCCTTCACCTCATATTTGACCTAATATACTTTGCAAAATGCATATGTCGCATGCGTGCACATACTGAGCATCTGCAAGCGTTTGATATGCTAAGACCAGTAGCCCAAATAGCTGAGAGGTTGTGTTTTTCACTGCCGTCTTCTCTCTCACCCACACAACGAGCCCCAAGACGAGCACTGATTTCTCTTCTGGTTTGACTCCACTTGTCCCACCTCTTCCTCCCCCCATAGTTATTTAAGAAGCAACAGCACCAGAACTCCCTGTTTGTTTGGGAACCCACTTCCAGAAAGCACGGAGCTACTCAGAGGGAAAAACACAGCACACTCAGAGAAAGGCTCCTTGAGAAGCGCTATTGACAAAGAACACGAGACATGCATATATAAATAGATAAATGCCTATGTACATGCATGCATTTATAAATTGCTACATACATACTTATATAACAATCAATGCATGAATACATATTTGCTAAAAAATGAATAAATGTATAATGAATACATGCACTTTTACATACGTACATAATCTTTCAAGTGGGTGGCACAGTGGTTTTGTCTCGCATTAAGGAGACTACGGTTCACGTGCCAGGTTCTCCCATGTTGGCATTTGCATGTTCTCCCCGTGTCCACGTAGGTTTCCTCCTGGGGATCTGCTTTCCTCCCACAGTCCAAATACATGGAGGTTAGATGAAGAGGTGATGCTAAATTGACCTCTTATGTGTGTGTGTGTGTCCGGCTGTTGTTCCTGCCTTGTGCCCAATGTTTTCTGGGTAAGCTCCAGCTTCACCACTTAGGGTAAGCAGGTTAAGAACATCTTTTAAATGACAAACAGGCTTATGCCATTGACACTCTGAGGATCTCTGCAGATACACACAGTTATGGTCCTCCTCACCCAGCTGCTCTTTCTGGCTGTGAGTGTGGAGAATGCACCTCTGTGTTAATCCCATTCAAGTTTACGCAGTGCTTGTGGACTCCGCATGAAATGACTTGCGAGCAGAGAGCTGCTTTTACACTCAGAATGTGTGAACATGAGTTTGAAGCTCAAGGAAGTGAACAGAAGCAAGGATGGGAAATAAATGCTGACCTTAAAATGTGACATCTTCAGCTGTGATGCACTTCATCAGGTGCTTTTGTGACACAGCAGAGACCCTCAGTGAGACCGAGGTGTGTGGCCTGGTGTGATTACAGGGTGAGGCAGTTGGGTGTAAAGGCGCAGCAAATCCATTCGTCAGGCTCCCCTCCATTTGTATGTCTTGACTTACATAGGTCCAGTGGCCCTGAAGTACTGAAACATCCACACTGGTGCAGCACGCCGGCCACATATGGCGGCCCTGATATTCGAATCAAAAGCGTTTCTTGCCATTCTGTTTTTAGTTTGAGTACGCAGTAGGCAGACTGCATGAAAAGCGCCATTCAGCGCTGGCACACACACGTCTTTAGCTGTGCTAATGAAAACGCCAACTCCTCAGCATTAACAGCAGAAATTCACAGCGTCGGGCGTGCAGACGCTTTACTATCACAGCTCTCTGAGGAAACGAAGGGAGACCGACATGTTCAACCCTCAGCTAAACCACAGACTTCAATTACTGTTGTTTTAAAGTCGTCTTTAGCGTGTTTTCTTTTTATAAACCCACCATATAATTACAGATTCACGTTTCTTATGGAATAGCATTGGAATTTAGTGAGCGAAATCTGCCATCCAAGCTTTACAAATGGAAACGACAAAAAGAAAAAAACACAACGAATGAAGTTACAAAAGTTTTAACATTTCAGTGAAGCCAGACATTGTTCTTGCCTTGCACCTGAATTTTATTTGCTGGAATTGGCTCAGCTGCCCTGGACATTTGGGTTAAGAATACAGATGGAAACATAACATGAAACACAAAATAACATCCAGGGATTTTTCCTGCCTTGCGCCCGATGACTGCTAGGTTCAGCCCTGCGACCCTGCCCTGAATATGCGAGTTAAGAAGGTGGATGGATAATATAATATAATATAATATAATATAATATAATATAATATAATATAATATA
>JANRMT010062829.1:52087723-52107922 GCA_026402145.1 Polypterus bichir lapradei
TAATATAATATAATATAATATAATATAATATAATATAATATAATATAGGGCGGCGCAGTGGTAGCGCTGCTGCCTCGCAGTTAGGAGGCCCGGGTTCGCCTCCCGGGTCCTCCCTGCGTGGAGTTTGCATGTTCTCCCCGTGTCTGCGTGGGTTTCCTCCCACAGTCCAAAGACTTGCAGGTTAGGTGGATTGGCGATTCTACATTGGCCCTAGTGTGTGCTTGGTGTGTGGGTGTGTTTGTGTGTGTCCTGCGGTGGGTTGGCACCCTGCCTGGGATTGGATTCCTGCCTTATGCCCTGGGATTGGCTCCAGCAGACCCCCGTGACCCTGTGTTCGGATTCAGCAGGTTGGAAAATGGATGGATGGATGGATAATACAATATAATATATGAATGGGCTAGTGTTTTTTCCAGGGTTGCTTTCTAGATTGTGCCCAGGCCTTCAGCCCCTCTGTGACCCTGAACATTAGAAAATGAGGATTTGTGGAGAACAGAGGACGTCAGCCAACAGAAAAACGAAGCAAATCAGATGTTGAATGTCAAGTTGTTTGAAGGGAAAGGTGTGGGCAGGACATTTTTGAAGTGAAATTCATGATGTACAATCAAATGAGGAATATACACACAAGGAAAAGAAGAGGTAAATACACTCAAACAGGCCATGATTAAGATGGGGTGACATATTAAATTACAAGTTAAAAAAGTCATCTCTTTGGGGGACATACAAGTTCAGAACAGAGAAAAAATAAAGATGAAGAAAGAGAAAAATCCACAGGATAATGTTCTAAGTAACCTCTAGTATCTAGAAGGAGTAGCCAAGTGTGAAATTCACTAATACACACTAATATGCCCCTAAAAGCTGAAAATGAAAATGTTTGGGAAAAAGTCAAGAAGATCAGAGAAATGGAGCACCTCATGAATGAACCTCATGAGAAATAGAGCTCAAAGGAGAAAATGAAGGAGTCCTGACAATAACTACAATACTGTTTCCTAACTAGCTCTTCAAATATTGTTAGCTTTATTCTATTAGTTTGCCATTTTATAGAATTATTTTTTTTTACACATAGATGGACCGCCATTTTTTATATCATTAGAGGGATGATGCAATGCATCACATTAGCATCATCATATGACATCAGCAATCAGGCACTGTCACCAAAAAGAACCTCGCAGCACTCATAAAAATTCACTTTCAAAATGACCGTGCTTGTGACTAAAACAGAACAAGCATAGATGTGGCAGACTAGACTGGCAAACAAGTCTATTCTGAAATCCAAAGACAGAATCAAAGAACAGAACAAAAAAAAATGCACAAAACCAGAAAATCTGAACAGCCAAAGAATCTCTGCTGGACTTTAGCCAGAATATAAAGGCGGGGGGCGGGCCTGAGCAGTGATGTCACACTGGCACCGCCTCTCAGAACACAAGGAGTGGTGCTTACAAAGACATACACAACAAGTAAATTAATACAGAAACAAATGAATGAATGAATACTCACAAAAATGAACAAATGAATAAGTGAAAAAATGCACACAAGTGAATGAACAAATTCACAAACGAATGCATGAATAGATTAAGAATGAATGAACTAACAAATAAATGCATCAAGGAACAAATTTAAAATATTCAGAGAAAGAATTAATGATTTGTCTTTCTTTCTTTCTTGATCCCCTGTGCTCAGTTACTTGGTGGTCCCGGTAACAGCAATGACAAGCCAAAGGTTAATTGTGGCCTGAGACACTGGAGGCTCCCAGCTTGGATTGGCTGTTTTCAGCTCTGCACCCCAGAGGTGCCAGACCACCATACTCATTGTCTTCCTCCTCAGGGAGCCCCCTGGACCTTTCAGCCCCCCAGCTGACACCGCAGTCTGCATGAGGACTGCAGCTCTGGTAGTGTAGCAGCTCCCTGAAGTGTGGTGCCTTCTGACGGTGGTCAGTGAATTGCCCTAGAAATGACCAGTGGATTGGTTGATCAGCTGTAAGAATGTATCCAGGATGTCCTGTTTTTTTTCTCTCTTTTTTCACTCTTTTTTTTTTGTGTCTTGTCATCTGATTGGTCCAGAGATACACTTGTGAGTTCATCCCCATTTACACTCAAAAATATGAAAAGCAATATGCAGAAGGGGAAGTGCAAACACAAAGTGCTTTTTAACATGGAGGAGCGAGAGAAAGAAGTAAACACAAAGTTCTTTTTGAATACCACCCCTCCAGTTGTGGAGACAGCAGACCTCAGTATGCAATCAACAGCCAGGCTCTGTTCTTTTATTATGAAGCATCATCCCAAAGCACCACGATAATGCAGTGGTTAGTGCTGCTGCCTCTCAGTCCTGGGTTCAAGTCCCAGCCTGTGAGAGCCTCAGACATTCTCTCTGGGTTTCCCTGGGGGGCTTGTACTGGAGTGCTCCCATTTTTCTTCTCCAAACATTCCTGTTTTGGCAGTCAGGTGACACTTAACTGACCCTATATGTGTATCAGCTGGCTCCCTGTCCAGAGTTGGTTCCCATTGTTGCCATAAAAGTCTCCGTGCCTGTCCTGGATTAAGAGATTTGAAGTTTGAGAGTCAAATAGGTTATCAGTTAAGGTATTCATTCATGCAATTTTATATAGTGCCTTTCAGTGACAACACTATACTGAGGTGATTTGTAAGTGCAGAACAGTTATTGCCATATTGGGGTAACTGGTGGGAGTCATGCAGAGAGTCAGGGCTGTGGATCAGAATGTTTTTTTATATAGTGCTTTTCAGAGTGAAGTCTGTCCAGAGGTGATTTTTTTAAGTGTAAATATGCTCCAGAGCCTCCTTTGTGAAGCATCAGTGCTGTTAGGTATTTTGTGTGGCAAATAAAATATATATATATGACTTGGGAAATACCAAACCTATCCTTTATTAAAAGTGTAGTGCTTTGGAGTGATGGGCATCCCAGTTTCTTTAAGTGTTGCTTCTGCCATCCTGAGCTGTTTGTGTGAGACTTGACCCCAGGCTTCACCTTCATATGATTCTGGCTTGAAGCTCCCTGCTGCACTTCAAGGTTTTCAATTTGAATCAGAAAACACCAAGCAGCACAAGGCGGGTCATGCTGATGAAATGAGGTTTGTCTAGCTGGCATCTCAACTCGGGTTGGTTCTTCTCTTCCAAGGCCACCAGAACCTGGGACCATCTCTCAATGTTTGGAAAGTCAAAGTCTTCTACCAATATGTTGCTGGAAATTTCCTCCTGAAGGCTGTTCACCACCTTCTGTGCTTTTTCAATTCAGAAGCCAACTCTCCCATTAAAGGCAAGAAATTCAGCAGCACGTCAAATGTGCCAACATCTACTTCAGAACACTTCATCATTGGGTCTCTGTAGAGTAGGACATTCAAGAAGGAAACTGGCAAGAGGTTGATAAGGCTGTCTGAACCGCTAACGTCCAGTATGGTTGTAGGGGTTACTGTACACATCAATATCATCTTAGAACTCTTGAGAGATCCTACCAATGCTGTCTTCTAAAAGGTTCTGCACATCACCTGGGTGTTACATCACAACAGCCCAAAGCTCCCCCCGTAGTACAGCATTCCAGCATTGTCACCAGTGGCTGGCTTTGATTGTGCTGACATAATGTATATCTGCTGAACATAACTCCCACCTCCTGAGACAAGTTAGAGAACTCAAGTTGGCAAGAGGAAGGCTCACCTTCCAAGAGGCTGACCCAACATAGTTAGGTGGGACGTCTCTTACAGCACTACATGATTCATCAAGCAGCACAACTTGAGACTGATGAGACACATAAAAGGTGTCAATGAAAGTAGAGGGAGAAGAATCCCACAAAACAGAACCTCCTGTCCCCTGCATCTCAAAATCTGAGACTCCAAGAGTGGATTTGTCACCCATCTAGGAGTATCATTTTCATTAAAGCTACACCCCTCCACAAAATGTTCACAGAATGAAGTTCTTTATAAATATGAAATCATGTCACTTCAAAATATTTAAAAATGATATGACCAGCAGCACCTTTCAAATGAAGATACAGAGTAGAATAAAGATAGATAGATAGATAGATAGATAGATAGATAGATAGATAGATAGATAGATAGATAGATAGATAGATAGATAGATAGATAGATAGATAGATACTTTATTAATCCCAAGGGGAGATTCACATTTCCACAGATGAAAATGAATTAATAAGAAAAATCAGGAAGACACAGTCCTTCAAAATGAGGCACACCAAACACTGCAGAAGGTTTCAAATCCTCACAAATATCCCAAATCTGCACACCTTCATGGATCACACACAGCCAGGTCTTTGGCAAATGTTCACTCATAAATGACACTACACTTTTCTCCTTCACAAACTTAATAAAGCTACACACTTTATCAAACATTGTAAAAACATGACTGCTCAAAATATCAGAAAGACATGCCCCTTCAGTAATAGGATTATACCATGTCCCTTTGCTATATAATGAAGACACTCCCCTACACAGTGATCCGGAACCACACCACCTCATGAATAGCACACAACTCCACTCCATAAGGTGACACCTCTTCAAATGAATTAAACCACGCCCCTTTATATTATACTATGCTAAAGACACACCTCTTCACAACAACCCACAACCACACCCCCTAATGAATAACATACAACTCCACCTGTCTGCAAATATTGTAAGGTCACACCCCTTCACAAACAAAAAAAAAAAAAAAGCCACACCCCTTTATGATATACTAAAAGTACACCTCTTCATGAATAACATTAAGCCACAGCCCTTTTTAAGATTCATTTTATGTAATTTTTTTTATATTTGTCTGAATAGGTATTGCTATTTTTTTGGTATCAGTTTTTTTTATTATTTTCATGGGCAACGTCAATGAATCCACTGCCAATTATAAAGGGCTGACAGTGACGCAAATCATGATGTCAACATGCCACTGATTTTAAAAAGGGTGATTTGGGAGACAAAGAGAGAAATGGCTGGGAGATAAACAAGGTAGACAAACTGCAGTTTAAAAATCAGACAAGGTTCAGAATAACACAAGAGAACCAAGGGATGGTGAAAACCAAAAATACAAAACCAAGACTGTATCCAAAAATATCGATGCACTTAGTTATTTTAACTATCTCTATTCAACACTATAAAGATGTTTGTTTTTGTTGTGCATCCCAAATGAAGATAAGTGTACTAAACATTTGCAGAAATGGAATCAACTGTGCAATAAGTAAAAACCTGATGTCACTTTCAAAGAGAGGCTGGTGTAGTTGGCAGGATTTGAAGCTCAAGAAGATGGTCAGCCTCTCAGTTTGTTGCAGGGGCTCCCCAAAAATTATTCTTCACATTTGTAATATTCAGTTATGTCTATGAATGCATTTTGGTGGTAATTTAGGTCTGTATAGTTGAAAGAGTCTATTTCTAATGCTAATTTTGCCTTTTGAGTTGAAGTATAGAAGTTGATTTTCATGACAGTCTTGATTTGTCTTGTGTTTGCATTAGTTTTGATCACAGGACAGCAATTGTTTCACCTTTGACGTTATTATGCGTTGCATATAAGTAGGGTGACAATCACACTTTCATGTTAATCTGTTGATGGATGCAGTCTGAACCTCTTTAATGTTTGTTATCTTCAAATCTAAGTAGGCCCTAGGTTTAGATTTTCTGGTTTTGAACCTCAGTCTCTATCTGATTTTGACTCTTATGTTTCCCACTGGCTTTGGTCATTTACTATCTTTCTGTCTTCTGGAATTTGACCATTTCTACCCAGAATTCTGATCACCTCCTGATCTTATCAGTTCACCATATTCCTCAGGCACATTACCCATACCAGCATTCTGTCAAGTGAGGATGGCTAGAACCTTAGTCTGTCTCTTAGTGGTGCTTCTGCCTTCTTCAATAGGTATAATGCACACATCTGTTGGGATCTTTATTGTTACGTTCTTAGAATGTATTTGGACTCTGATTTTAGTGAGAGTGGAATAGTGCTAAAACAGAGAAGGCAAAATGTGCTAAAGAGTAAGTGCAATATTCTTAATGACTAGACAAAAGTCCTAGCTTAATGAAAGATGATAAAACTTTTTTGACCACACCTAAGAATGAGAAGGTGAAACAGGGTTCAGTGGCAATATACAGAAAAGCCAGGAATGTCGTGGCAGACAGTTGTTGCTAGGCGACAGAACAGACTAGATTATCAGAGTATGATTTGTCTCCATGTTTGTTGGTCTCACAGCACCACAGCTGCCACCCTCTGGACTTATTTTTTAATTTTATTTAATGCCACTTTGCGAGTTTTTCTGTTACTTGTCGGCGTCCATGCTTCTTCAATGTTAGATGTGTTTCCTTTTTTCCTGGTAATTAGCAGTTTGCTGACATTAATGCTCCATGCAGGTCTGAAGTGCATACAGCAGTTATCTGGGGCAGGGAAGCATCTTTATTTAAGGTCAGACTTAAAAGGCTAACTGAGGACGGCCTGCGCTGTCCTGGCTGCCAACTGATTCCTGTAAATTGGCAGGCTACCTCGGGTTTCCATACCATTGACATTATCCTGCTGTGCAATCTCTGTAGAGGACACCGGTCAGCTCTGATAACCCTCACCAGAAATTTCGACAGAAGCGGAGACGGCCGCTTGCAGATTTCTGGTGCCTTACTGCTGGAGAGCAAATTGCTAGGAAAATGACTGGAGGTGACTAAACTGAAAAAGCCAAAGCTGCAGTCGTGCGGGCGCTGCCCTTTGTGATTATTCTGCGGTCCCCTCCAGCCCGAGCTCCAGAACAACATGATGATAGGGGTGTGTGAAATACTAGGGAGGGCATTGAATGATAAAGTCCCAGAAATCCAACAGGTAACAGTATACCTGGCAGTGTGAGTGGTTGGGGGGCTTAGCCTGGCTAAATGTCCTCCAGGAGGTTCCCTCCCAGGCTTCAGTCTCTATAATTTATTTATTTTTTTTTAACATTGTTTTGTGATTTATTATGGGAGATTTGTTAATATACCGTGAACATAATTGTTAAATTCTTTCCTTTAGTGTTTAATTATTTTTTGTTTTTCTGTGTTTCAGTTTCATTTCATTTCATTTTATTCTTTTTGTCTAATGTATATTGAACCTATGGGGTCAAGGCATTCTGAAGATGGCAGCTGTGGGACCACCCTCTGGCCTGCAGGTCTGTGCTACTGCCATCATTTTTTGAGCAATCAGTCCTCTGGATTTCCAAAGTTCTCTTTGTGATTCTTTAGTTTTTGGCTTCTTGCTCCTGCCTTTGCAGATTTGGTTCTGATTGGCAGGTTTATGCTATTGTCTGTAGAAGTGTGTGGTGTCACTGAACGCATTCCTTATGTTAGTTCTATGCTTTTTGTTGTTGAATTAATTTTTTTGGTTTCCTGCCGCGTCTTCTTGTTTTCAGCAGATGTCACATGTTGTTCAGATTTGTTTAACAGGTGCCACATGGTTGTTTGAAGTGATGTCAGAATTCATGGATGGCGAAGTAAAACCCTGCAGTACTTCTTTATATTCTGTGCTCTGTGCCCCAATAAACGCAAGTTATCGTCAATCTACTAATAACCCAATTGTGCTTCACTCACTTAGAATATGGAACCAATGTAGAAAGCATCTTAAGACAGAGAAGCTTTTATCTGTGGCACCTCTGCAAGAGAACCACCTCTTTCAACCTTCGCGAACATATGCAGTTTTTAATAACTTGCTTAGAGATCTTTATATAGACAACGTCTTTGCATCCTATGAACAATTACATTCCAAATTTAACATTCCAGCTGCACATTTCTTTCACTATCTTCAAATTAGGAACTTTGTTAAACAGATCCTTCCCGATTTTCCTCATCTTGCACCCTCATCCATGCTGGAAAAAATATTGCTGAATCTCAAGGACTCAGACACCATCTCTACAATATATAAAATCATTTTACAGTCCCTCCCTTTCAAAGATCCAAGAGGACACTGGGAAAAAGATCTCTCAATTAATATATCAGAAAAGGAGTGGAAAGTAGCATTGCAGAGAATTCACTCGAGCTCCATATGTGCAAAGCATACAATTATACAACTCAAAATTATATATCGAGCACATCTGTCTGCGAACGCTGCAATCAAGTCCCCGCCTCACTGGGTCACATGTTTTGGGCCTGCACCAAATTAACATCATTCTGGACCAAAATTTTTAATTACCTTTCAGACAGCCTTGGTGTCACAATCCCTCCTAACCCATTAACAGCTGTGTTTGGGGTTCTTCTAGAGGGGTTTAAAGTGGAGAAATACAAACAAACAGTGATTGCATTCACTACACTTTTGGCACGCAGACATACTCTGCTAAACTGGAAGAACCCAAACTCTCCTCTTTTAATTCAGTGGGAAACCAATGTTTTATACTATTTGAAATTGGAAAAAATCAAATACTCAGTTAGAGGATCTGTACAGACTTTTTACAAAACATGGCAGGATCTAATCAGTAATATTTTAAAATAAGCTCTTAAAGCACAGAGGAAGCAATTATTTCTGTATTTCTTTGTCTTCTGCATTCATCTCTGTTGGCTTATCAAACTTATTAATTTAGGTATGTTTACAAGCCTTAAATTTTACACCATTTGCCTTGCTCTCTCTCTCAGGGGTGGGGGTCGACTTGTTCTTAACTTAATTTTACTTTTTGTAAAAATTGATTGATATGTATGGAATGATTGCAATAAAATTAATAAAATTTAAAAAAAAAAAAGAATTCATGGATGGCATGACATCATAGGTCAAGTAGTATAAAGGTAAGATCTTCTGACTTTCTGATTGTCTGATTTTCCAGATCCTCAAAAGAAGATTATAGTGTGTGTATTTGTATTTGTGTTTAAAATTCAAGACGTTCATTGAGTGTCTGGTGAGGATCACGGTTTTGACTTGGATGTTGCATTGCCCTGAAGAATTACTTGAGCGCCTTTGTTTGTTTTGCCCTTTGGAGCCTCACCTGAGAACATCCCAGCTGGGATGTAACAGCAATGGCAGTACCGGCCCATGCCTTGATTCATGTCTTTTTTATTTTTGGTAGTTGCCTTATATGTATTACTCAATGTTTTATTTTTTTTTATCTTGTCTATAAGCTGCCTGTGTAATGTTTTGAGTGTGGTCCAACTTGCCAATCACCGCCAGGAATGGCCCTCTGCCTTAAATTCGGAGGGTCTTCCACAGCTCCTGCCGGTTCATTTCAAATGTGCCTAGGAGTAGCGAGTTGACTTGCACCTTTTTCTCGTTTTTTGTCTTTGAATTATTGTATATTTTCATTAGGAATAAAACTTAGGTTTTATAAAGATTCAGTAATTGCCTTTATTACTAGCTATGGTTTGGCTATGATATCCCCCTCTAGTGGGCATTTTTGGAACCTCTTGGGATTTATGTGTATTTGGGACTCTAAAGTCCACGACAGTCCTCTGTCTTCTTGTCTTGTCAGCAGTTATGAAGAGCCACATTCAAACTGTGCTTTCAGTAATGGAGAACTGGGAGGTTTGAATCTATGAGTGCAGAATCCTGGTGTGCTTTGTCATTGTGCAGCTCTCACTTGGGCTTGGGCAGTAGAAGTGGGGCTTCATGTACACCACAGAAAGAAAGCAAGAAAGAAAGAAAGGTTTGTGAAGGAGAAATGTTTTACTTTAACACAGTTTTACTTTACACTAAAGTGTAGAGTCTTCGGTGTGAAGGCCTCTGGAGTTCTGGAATTCAGCGCAATTAACTGAATTACTTGCCCAGATCAGACAGATAAGACAAAGGAAGCACCCTTAGCTAATAGTTCTATACTCATTAACCCCGAGTGCCACACGATTCCTAAGAATTCTACATCCTCATGCATTTAACTGTAGTCTCAGTTCGACCTGAATCCTGCTTAAGGCTCCCTTGCTACTTTGGTGTAAATTAAGGAACTTTCGAATGTTCCACGGCTTCAACTGATTTTTTTAATAAAAATAAAAGAACACAGAAGTGGTTCAAATTCTGCTTGCTGCGTCATGTATTTCGTTTGAGCTTTATTATCATTTTTATTCATTTTACTTTTATTAAAGTCGTAAGACGCGGTGCACTGTGGTTTGACAATTCAGTCGGGATCACATCAACCGTCTGCCCACCAGTGGCAGGCCTTTCAAGTCTGCCGGTTTGAGCACCGAATTCACCATAAAGATGCTGAACAAATTTCCTAAGGCGTTCCGTTTGATATGGAGTCTTTCTTCTACTGCGTCATCTCAAAGAGTTTTATGATATGACAGTTGAAAGGAAGCCAATGTATGCCTGAATGCTACAATTAACTGTTGAATTAATTTCTCTGCCATAATCAACCCTGGACTGAATGCCAGTCCATGGCAGGGCACTCGTAGTGGGCCAGTTAAAGTGGCCAGTTGACCTGACCGACAAGATTACCCAGAGACAAACTCGCACAGGCACGGAGAGAAGGTGCAAATACCTTCAGATGTGGATCTTCAGAGCAATGCCACAAGGGAATCTTATTTTCCCTTTCAGACTTTTTACTACAACAGACCCTAACAGAATGCTCAAATCCCGTCTATCATCCTCTTACGTTTAGGCATTGTAAACAGAGTAGTAGCCAAATAATACAATTTGGATAATAAGAAGTTCATCTCATTGCTTAGTCTACCAGTTGGCTCTCTGTCTTAGTATGTTGATTGATCTCTGGGCTGATGTGGTCCAGCATGACCCCTAGATGGAAGGGCAGAGACAGGCAGCATAGTCTTCTGCATGAATGGAGTAGCAGAGAGCTGCTTTAGTTTTTGTTAGCTAAAATGTATGCCAGTCTTGCTTTCCTTAATGTACCTCCTGAACCTGTGCAGGGTCTCCCCTGGTTCATTCCAGTCCTGTTTAGGCACAACTCAGCCCCCATTCTGTCCCTACTTTTTCATTTTGTCCACCTATATTCCCCCAGGCTATGTTCCTGGAAGGGGTGCTTATGCTTCTAAAACTTGTCCTCCTTACAGAGGCTCAGAGAAAACTCCTACCTGTCCAACTAAATTCACACATTCGATGTCACAAACTGGGTGCCAATGCAGCAGCAGCATAGCAAAGCACTGTGTGTGATATCAGTTAGCGCCAGATTGATACAAAGCCTTTAACATGCATTTCTAAAAACTCTGAACTTATGATTCCCCCTTTTTTTTAACACTTTTCCGCCTGTATAAAAGGACAAGTGTCTGCGTCTGTGTATTCAGTTGCTGTGCCTCTGTCTTTCCAACAGACGCCACATCACAAACATTTGTAGTACTTTTACAACTCCCATTCCAAATGACATTTAATAGGGACATATGCATTTCATTTATCATTCTAACAGATGGCACATTACAAACAAACACTGTTTTTATAAATCCCTTGACAAATGGCATATAACAGAGACATATGTATTGCACTTGTCATTCCAACACATGGTGCGTCACAAACATTTGCAGAACTAAAATGCATTGAATTTGTCATTCCAACAGCTGGCACATATTTCTAGGATCAATTCACTATGTACAGCTGAGGCCAAAAGTTTCCATCCACCTTTCAAACTCCAAGTTGTACATGTCATGTCACCATACAGTCCCTGTGTTAAGCCCACTAGGGTATCTACTTTATTTCCATAAGTGTCAATGTCCATATAATAGCTCATAGACAGACTGATTTCAGCCTTTACTTGCTGCATCAGATTTTCAGGTGGTCACAAGTTAAATGTTTGTTTAAACAGGCGGGAAGATTCCAAAAACTGATGCCATGACTTTTAGAAGCCTCTGATTGGCCACTTGTCTTAACTGAGTTCATTGGGAAGGCACCTGCAGCTGTATTTAAAGGCCTACTTTTAGGCCAGTGCCTTGTTTCCTTTGAGGAAGTCCAGGCAACTTAGCCAAGACCACAGAGGAGGGAACAAAAAAAAAAAGTCGATCAGGGACCTCCACAAGGCTTCCTTAGAAGTGATTTCCAAACAACTGAAGGTACCACCAGCTTCTGTAAGCAAATACAAATATGTGGGGTCCACACAGACACTGAGGCACAAATTAACTCCCAGGGATGAACAAACTTAGTTTCGAACAATTCAACTGAACCCCAAGACAACAACAAAGAAACGGGTGAACGAGTTTGACGCAGCAGCTACCCAAGTATCTACGTCCACCATTAAGAGAGTGCTTCATCACCATTCCTTGAATGGCAGTCCCACAAGGAGGAAGCCCCAAATCCAAGGCTAACATAACAAAAACAAACAAACTGGAGATTTGAGGTTACCACCAGGACAAAGAGCTGGCCTTTTAGAGGAGTCATCTGTAAGATGAAACAAAAAATGGAACCGTAATCATCAGTGCTATGTATGGAGGAAGAAGGGTGGGAATTTTCAGTCAAAGAACACTAAACTAACTGTGAAGCATATCATGGAGGCAAAGGGACTGGGGCACTTGAGAGAATAAATGGCAACGCCTCAAGACATCTAGCAGAAAGTTGAAAGTGGTCGCAAATTTCTCTTCCAGCAGGACAATGATGCTAAGCAGACCTTTAAAGCTGCAACAAAATGGAGCAAAGACAAGGTGAAAGTATTCGGGTGGCCATCACAAAGTCCTTACCTGAATCTCGTAGACACTGAAAAAGCAAGTCTGAGGAAGGAAGCCCACGAACCTCACTGACTTACAACAGTTCTGTCAGGAGGAATGGACAAAATGTCCTACCACGTATTGTGAGAAGCTTTCAGAAGGTGACCATCAGTGTTTGATTCAAGTGAAGCCATTAAAAAGCAACCAAATACTAACAAAGTGTAGGGAAAGTCTGAAATCAATATGTCCCCTAGCTATTATTTCAACCACTAATGGAAATAAAGGAGACAACCTAAACACAGGTAATGTATGGTGATATGACATATGTGCAGCTGTGACATCCTTCTGGTCCAGGAGGAACATCAAAGAAGCAGGACTAGCATAACTTTACGCTAACAAAAAGGCAAAGTGTCTCCCTGCTACTCCATTCATGTATGGAAGACTGTTGTATAGCGAGTCCGCGGCTTCAAAACAATTATGGCCAGTTTTTAAAACCAGGAGAGGGAGTCTGGTGGGGACCAGCATCGTCACGATTTGGTGGCAGCGGTGGGATGAGCTGGCAGTGGGGATGGAAGAGCATGAGACCAATGAGCCAGCGGGATTGGTGCCAGATTTATTGGAAACAAAAGAACCCATGGACCCAAGCCGGAGGAGGACATTTTAAAGGACTGAGCTTTTTAATGGACGTTTATTTATTACTTGTTTTATTGACTTTTAAAAGTTCTTATTCTTTTAATGTCCTGTTTTTACAAAGGGGGCTTGGGTTGGTTTTAATGTGGGATTGTTTTGAGTGCTTTTATTATTTATTGGTGATTTTAGTACAGTGGCAGTGTGGCTGAGCCGTGGACCTGGGCTGCCAGTTGCACTGGGTTGGTAGTGGCGTGGAACCTTCCCATGCAGCTGGGGCTTAAGGAAGGGAGGTATGTGGTATAGCGGGTCCGCGGCTTCAAAAACATTTTGGCTAGTTTTTTTTTTTTTGGAGGGGACCAGCGTCATCACAAAGACCATGCCGTCTGTCTACCAGTCCGTCCAAGGGCCATACTGGACCACGTCGGACCAGAGACCAGTCAGCATACTAAGACAGAGAGTCACCTGGTAGACTAAGCATTAAGATGAACTGCTTACAGTAGTTGAAAGGCTTCAGTGGAGGTGACAGCTAGTCTGTCACAATTCAGCCACCTCACTTATTAAGGATGCACTCCGTCAAACCGAATATGTCAAAACTTTAGAGAAACAAAGAGAGGTTAAACTGGAAAAGTGAAGGCAGGTCTTGGGGGCGGTTGACACAGTTGAGTTCAGAGTGAATCCGTACGGTCTGCCATCTTGTGCTCGCACTTACAGGCCTACTACATAATCAAGGAGAATGAAAATGACTGGGTGGCAGTGTGGGAATGCTCCGTCCACTACTTGGGTTTAACAGAAAGCCCACATTACATGAACAAGGAGGAAGGCGCCAGCAGTTGTCTCCACAAGGAGCCTGTGGTAAGCCGAGAGCTGTAGTTACGTATGGACTGGGAAGATGAAGATAGGTCAGGAGGTGTGATCAGCCAACAGGACCCTCAAATTAGTCACACTGTGTTAGAGGTGGACCTTATGGACAGGACTGTGGAGTTGGAAACAATTGTTGGACTACCAGAGTGATAAAAATGTACCAACTCTGAGTAAATGTAAATTGTAATATAAGGTATTAAAATATCCAATTTTGTACATACTAAATAGAGTGGCATGATGGCACAGTGGTAGCACTACTGCCTTGCAGTAAGGGGACCAGCGTTGACATCGTGGGTCCTCCCTATGTGAGGTTTGCATGTTCTTCCTGTGCCTCTGTTGGTCTCCTCTCACTGACCAAGGACATGCAGGTTAGGTGAGCTGGTAGTGCTGAGTTGGCCTGGCACCCTATGCTAGCTGTGATAACCTCCAGCCCAGCATGACACTGATCTGGTTTAGGAGGTTTAAAAAATGACATGACATATACTAATTCAATTAAACCATTTTTTCTTCTAGCTGTATGAGAAAAATATTGCGTCTCATTTTTAATTTTATAAATGTTGTGTTATGTTTGTTACTTAATGATTGTAACCACAATGGCATTGCTACAGCATTCAAACCCAAATTTTAGCAGGTTAGGGTGTTAGAGTAGCCCGACGATTCATGCCAGTAGTGATGACATGCCCCGTATCTTGTATGTTGTGTTATTTTAGTCAACATCCACTTTAATAAAAGGTTACATGTCTGTGTGTCCTATGCCTCTGCCATTCCAAAAGATGGCGCATCACAAACATTAACACTGCTTTTATGAATCCCATACCAAATGGCACATGATAGAGATGCATGGTGCACAGCTAGTTTATATTAATAAAATCATTGTATATTTTATTCCAACAGATGGAGCAATACAAACATAAGCACTGCTTTTACAACACCCATACCAAATAGCATATAACAGACATTTGTATTAATACATTTTATTACTGCAAATGTTTCTGCTGCTCCATCTGTTGGAATGACAAATGCAATACATTTTATTACTACATGCATTACAAAGTACATTCCAATATATGGTGCGCTGCAAACATTAATGATGAGGTCTTTATTGATTACTTAGATTTCAGCCAGACTTAGATGGGTGGCACAGTTAGTTTGTAGTAATGAAATCATTACATTTTTTTTCATTCCAACAGATGGCGCAACACAAATTTTAACATTGCTTTTATGAATCACATACTAAATGGCATATAACAAAATGCATTAATACAAATGTCTATTATTGCAAATGTTTGTAATACGCCATCTGCTGGAATGACAAATGCAATGTATTTTATTACTACATGCACTACAAATACATGCCAATAAATGATACACTGCAAATATTAACGTGGAGATCCACATCGATTATTTAGGTTTCAATCTTCCTTAGACAGGTAGAACAGCTAGTAGTAAATATATGGGTCTGATTACAAATAGTGGAGTCAGAGTTGAAAGCCTGGCTTATGGGGTCAGAGTGTCCCAGGGAAAGATGGTAAAGCAAGCCCCAGTACTATACATGTGTCTTGTTCCTTTTGTAAGCCTGCAGAGGTCCCCATCACTAACAGCACCACTACCCTCCACAGCGTCATGTGAACCAAAGACTGGCAGGTAGACCTGTGAGTGAAGGGGGCATACTACTGTGACAGTGGTTATTTGTTCTAAACCTCTAGAGGCATCAATTTTGAGCCCAAATATTTCTTTGTTTCTTTATTCACACCTGATATAGTGCCTTTCACAGTCAAACTTTTCATTTTCTTCTTTGCCAAGTCAATTTCCAAATGAACTGTAATTAGACGCCCTGGCACTTCCCTCAGCTAACCTCTGCTCAGTGCCATTGAATGACTTTCCACAGAAGGACTGCTGGCTGTTTAATTTCGTATTTGACGTAGTTTCTACTTGCATCACATGCAGCATATCTGATGTGCTGCCTGGTTTAATATTAGCTTTGGGGAAGCTTTAGTTCACTGTGCAGTTGTCCTGGGCACGGCCACCAGAACAGGTAGGACACGATGATGTGGAGCTGCCAGAGAACATCCTGCTTCTCTCTAACAGCCACCATATTTGTCCTAAACATTTCAATATACTTATGATTATTATTCATAGTTGTTGTTATTTTCAATGCTATTTAGTTTTAGTTTTTATTCCTTAAAAGTGAAGGAAGACAATTCTTGAGGTCCCATCTGCCAAATCCACTTACCACTGGGCACATACCGTAGCCATCTCAAATCTGACTCAGAGATCTGGCAGCACTGGATGCAATGCAGAGATGTGCCCTGGACATGGCACAGGTCCATTGTGGGGTCCGTGCAGCCCGTACAGTATAGTCAGTTTGGCTAATTATCCAGCTCTGCATGTTTTTAGGTTGTAGGATGAGAGAAGTACTGAGAGAACATGCAACCTTCACATGGACAAATGCCAAGCACCAGGACATGGGAGCTGCCACACGGCAGGGCAAAGCACTGTACCACCCCACTTCTCGCAACCCTGGACTTCATCAGTGGACTGTGCCTACAGATAAGGTTGGGCACCCACTATTTTGCCATTACTCACTTTAGATAGGTGGTCTGTAATTGTACACCAGCTGATGGATCATTGAGTTTAACCTCAAGCTCCATTGTGAGTGATCGCCAGAGGACGGAGGTTCAAGCTGAGCCCCACGTAAACTTTACTGGCCATTCCTTGTCTGTTGGATATTCTTGAATATTCTGCCTTATGGTCATTTTTCAGTATAAAATCTTATTTACATTTAATAGATAGATTATTAATATAATTGAAACATATTAGTCCTTTATTTATTGTTATATTTTTTCAGCATTTGAGTTAGCTTTTCTTTCTCATAACCATGACCTCGAGTACAGAGCTGGGGTGATACTCCTCTACTTAATTGTTTAAAATCTGTCCATTTTCTAACCTGGCTGAATCCATTGGGGAGGTGGAGCCCATCCATGCAGCTTCGGCCACAAAGCAGGGAGCAACACATTTAAAGCGTGATGTCTGCACTCTGAAACAGACATGCTTGTTCAAGGATGGCACGTTACAGGCTGGGTGGTAGAACCATTGCTTCGTTCTGGGGTGGATTCTCTGCCTGTGAAACTGGGCCTTTGGAAGGGTTCATAAAGCAGAAATCTGGAATGTTTAGTAATCCAGCAACAGGCTACAAAAGATTAAGAAGTCCTGCACGGAGTCTGAGTGATTGTGTGGACACTTTTAAAAATGTAGGTGCCATAGCGGTCCTTCAGTGCGACGCCACATTGGACCACCCACATGAAGGTTCCAGAGAGAACTGTTCAATTAGATCTGTAACAGGTTCCATACAGTAAATGAAGATGACCACATGGTAGCAGATTTGTGAAATACCAGTGGCTGCACAGAATCACACACCCAAAGTTCAGGTTGTCTTAATTTGTTGGTGTCCTGCTTCCAAACATTAAAGATTTCATTTTTTTTTTCTAAAGATTAGGAAGTTTTTCAAAGCACAAAGAACCCGTTCCAGACTGAAATGGTGTTTGGTCAAGCAATGGAGCTACGAGGAACCACACAACCCAGTAAAGAACCGCAAAAGTGCCATTAAAAAACCAGCATTGTTAAGAGTGCAGCAAGTGTCCTGTTCAAAATCAGGGACCCCTTGTAATTTCACACATCTGCTATCTTCTATTCATGGATTTAATGGAGCCTGTTATGGATCAAAAATCAATTAAGTTCTTTCTAGAACCTTCATGTGGATGGTTCTTGTAGACACCAAAAAATGGTTTCATGATGGCATCTCCCTGAAGAAGCACTTGGGCACCTTTATTTTTAAGAGTGTATCTCCACCATACCACACACCATGCAATGGTCATTCATTCATTCATTTCAAAAGGTAAATCTAAAAGTGTTGTGTGAAGTTCAACCTATAAATGGTCTGCCAGAGCTGTAATGCATGGTTTGGGGTCTATTTACCAACAAGGTGCCACAGCTATCCACCAAATCGCACACACACACACACACACACACACACACACTTTTTTCCACTCAAGCCAATCCTAAGGACTATGCAGATTTTAATGGAGGTTGGATCTACAGCACCTCCTCATCGCTGTAATCAGTTTCAGGGGAACCTGATTTTCGGTCACCACATTGGCTCACCTTATTGGCGTGTATTCTGTCAGACGTCTCCAGATTAACCGAGTGATGAGGACACGCACACACACACACACACACACGCAGACTGACTCCCCGTTGTCTTGATGACAACAATTGAAATTCGGCCAGCTGCACCAAATGAGCCACCAAACTTGTATTTTCTCGCCTCCTCCCTTTTAACCACATGATGGGTATGCTGATCCCTTTTAGTCTTTTATTACAAGCTGCTGGTGGTCCTAATATCCGTAATCCAGCCGACACCAGTCAAGACACCGGTGACAAGCCCCATAGGCATCTGCTGCAGCTCCCACCACACCTCCCGCTGCTTTCCTGCAGCTGCCCTCCGAGAAAGGCACTCCTTGCCTGTACAGGCTGCCATTAGTCGGCTGGCCTCGATGGCCACTGTGGGTTTAGATCCAGAGAAAAAGAAGAAATCAGAGTGCACTGACCAGACGAGAAGATGAAACCATCGATTTTTATGTTTTTATTTACAAGTTTCTAGATTTACAGCATAAATATCAGAAGTTAAACTTGAACTCGAGCTAAACAGCTTGATTCCTGTTATTTCATTCAAGAAACACTTTGTGACATAATGAGAGTGGAGCCCAAGGGGGAGAAATGATTGAACCCAAAACACAAGAGTGGTGGGGGGAGAGAGTTCACTTGGCCCAAATGTTTGTGTGGGACTGGTCGTGCACGCAGAGAGAGACGTCTTTCTTCAATTGCAATGAATCAAAGGAAAACTAACATGAGAGCTAAAAAAATCAACAGGGAGCCGATGGCAGCACAGCAGATCTCAGAAGTGTGAGGCAGCAGCGCTAAGTGCCTGTGTGCAGCTTACATGGCCTCTGTGTGTGTCCCGCCAGACATCCAGAAGATGGACGTGCTCAGTCAATTACACGGCCGCCAGGCACTTCCTGCCTATTCAGTGACTGGTGAGGGGTCCATACACTCTTATGAATAAAGGTGCCAAAGCACTTCTTCTGAGCGATGTCATAGGGAAGCCATCTGCATGAAGGTTCCACAAAGCCCCTCTATTTATTTATTTATCCATAATAGGTCCCATAAACGGCATGATGGCACAGTGGGTAGTGCTGCTGCCTTGCAGTTAGGAGAGCCAGGTTCACTTCCCGGGTCCTCCCTGTGTGGCGTTTGCATGTTCTCCCTGTGTTTGTGTGGGTTTCCTCCCACATGCTGGTTAGGTGGATTGGAGATTCCAAATTGGCCCTGGTGTGTGCTTGGTGTGTGTGTGTGTGTGTGTGTGCGCCCTGCGGTGGGCTGGCACCCTGCCCGGGGTTTGTTTCCTGCCTTGCGCCCTGTGTTGGCTGGGATTGACTCCAGCAGACCCCCGTGACCCTGTAGTTCGGATATAGTGGGTTGGATAACGGATGGATGGATGGTCCCATAAATGAAAAGTGAAGAGATTTATGAAATCCCAGATGTCCCTGATTTTAAAAGGACTCTCGCTGCATACATTCACAGGCTCCATTCAGGTTCTGTCTCCTAAAATCTGAGCACATCACACCAGTCCTAGCATCCTTACATTGGTGCCTTTTAGAATTGACTTTACAATACTAATGGTATATAAAGCCTCATATAATCTGCTTGTTCCATAGTTTGTAGTGCCTATTCCCCATACAGTCCAGGTCATAACCTTGGATCTTCTAGGGTTGTCTGCTTGTTATTCCGAGAGCCAAGCCGATGTCCATATATTCTCCCTCTTTTCGCTTTTACCTTTTCGCCAATATTGCATTAAATTTTGATTCCGTGTTTGGAATTACATCGTGACAACCCAACGTATAACTGTCCGTGAGTGAATATCGTTTCTTTACAAGAAATGTGTCTGACATAACCACACAGGACTTTTCCAAATCTCTGCTCATAAGCTCTTGTCTCGCGGGGCTTCTGGCCCCAGGTGTGGTTATATCGCTTGACTCATCTAACGGGACGTGAAAGTGTCTCTGAGACAATCACATCTCGTCTCTTTCCAAGATTTGTTTTTATAATATAATATAATATAATATAATATAATATAATATAATATAATA
>JANRMT010062829.1:52107932-52148528 GCA_026402145.1 Polypterus bichir lapradei
TATAATATAATATAATATAATATAATATAATATAATATAATATAATATAATATTACATCCATTCAGTTTCAGATTTGCCTAGTTCATTTCTTTGTGACCAAGCTGAGCTCCCGTTATGTAAGATTGTGGGCAGCTTTTATTTCTGAATGTCACTTTAAATTTTACTTGACACTCTTCTGAGCAGGCGACATTCAGGGGTCTGTTAGAGAAGCAGCCCGGCCGGAGTTTTGTGCCTGCAAAAGAGAGACTGACAAGGAAATGAAGGCATTTGAAATAGAAGTGGTGAATTAACGGGATGGGAGAGTACGCCATACAAACTCACGTATACCTTTAGCTCCTCCCCCCCACCCGTCAAGACCATGCTGGGCCCACTCGCTCAGATTGCCAGTCACGTTCAACCAGTCAGCTTTCAAGTTCATCTGTCATGTGGTAAAAAGGGTCAACGGCAGAAACTCGACA
Organism: Polypterus bichir lapradei; assembly: GCA_026402145.1. Classification (NCBI taxonomy): domain Eukaryota; kingdom Metazoa; phylum Chordata; class Cladistia; order Polypteriformes; family Polypteridae; genus Polypterus; species Polypterus bichir. The sequence continues at coordinate 52,108,392 of JANRMT010062829.1, forward strand.
ATTCCAAGTTCACCAAGTCCACCCGCTGTCGCAGAGAGGTGTCGTATCCATGTGGGTTTATTCCCGTGTTACCCTCCGGTTTTCCTGAAAGTTTCTACACCATTTTTTAAGTAATGTCTGAACGAAAGATACAAACACAGGCCATGCGGTTTTATGTATTTAGATAGCACTCTGTTTCTCAGGGTGTTGTTTTAAAAGACCACCTTAAGTTTAAGATGGGAAAAATGATTGTGTTTGGATTAAATACAGCAAGTGGTCCCATTTTATTATGGGTTGGGAGGGGTTAGGACCACCCGAGGTGATTAGTGGAGTTCAGCTTCAAATATGAAAGAGAAAAGGTCAGCAGGTCGCCATGGAGGTGGTGTAACGGTGAGAGATGAGGCTTGTCACCACAATCTGCAAATAAATAAATAACTCTGCAAGTAATATGGGGCCATAGGGACAGCTTGGGCTTGTGACAAAAAACAGTGAGGAAAATGTTTAATATAAAGAAATAGTGAAATGTTGCCATCGTTGTTGATAGATCACACGGTCATATTTCATAAACACTTGCAATTCTGAAACTGTCACCCTCTTTCCTGAGTTTGTCTGGACGAGGACAAATAAAGAATAGTCTACCTATCCATCTGTCCATCATATAGTGCCTTTCACATATATCCATCTGTCTGTCAATGGTCTCTCTCTCCAACACTGTGCCACCCTCAATGCCAAGGCCCAAATGATATGTCAAAAACCTGCCACCTGTGTGCCAATTTGAAATCTGCTGCTTCAGAACCAAAGCTGCGCATGAAGGACAAATAAACAGAGTGGGCTCTTCACAAATACAGAGGTGAAGCAATAAATGGACTATGTGTGTATTAGAGCACAGGCACATTGCCCACCATTTTAAATACAGTATGTGTGTTTGTGGTGGGGTTCTGTGTGCCCTACACTGCACAGCTACCTTATCAAAATGTGGTGTTCATTCTGCCCCTAAAACTGCAAGCCTAAAGTTAAATAACAAAAGCATAAATAGAAATAAACATGCAGGCTTTGTCTCTTCATATGTGCATACAGTACTTGATAAATACTGTACAGCAAATAGTCATGCCATCCTAGGAGCCTGGCTTGGAGCTTGTGGTTCTTGTGCTAGTTCTAAGATGCCAGCCTGCACACCACTAACAGAAGGGCTATGCCGTATATACATATACATATATAGTGTCAAGCATGTGCCAGTAGGGGACATCTTCAGGGCTCACAGTCCTAGGCAAGCAATACCACTCCGAGACAAGAGGGGGCACTGTTGCTAAATGAATCTCCCTTTCCTTCAACAGCCAGGAGACAAATGACATCATATCCTCTCCAGAACAACAGACCCCACCCCATCCTCTTAAACCCCCTGGAAGTGGATATTCAATTTGGAACGGTCACCATTAAAGGTCGCGCTCCTAATCGGCAGCGCCTAATCAGTGATTCTTCTTGTTTCTATCATTCTGCCATCATTAAACAGGGCTTGCCTGGCTAACTCACTTACTTATTACTATATTTTATATATAAATGTTAAACAGTTATATAATACATGATGATAATTACAATATAAATAAATAATATATAAATACACACGCACTTTTCTCAAAGCTCTGACATTCATGTAGTTTAGTTCAGGATGGCAAACAGAGCACACTGAGCAATAGGTGAGACCAGCTGTGTTTTGCCCATGCATGCATTCACAGCACAATTACACATAATCATATTGTATACGTTATGAAAGCACTACTCCTGCCAGGCGTGTCACCTAGGACATAAAAGTTCTAAAGATAGCTGGAAGGGAATGAAAACTAAGCATTTATTATTCACACAAAAAGCAGAGTAATAATTACAGGGAGAACTCGTAATGGCAGACAAGCAGGGCACCCAAATAAAGCTTTTCTGCTCCTCTGAGCCTGACAGTTCAGTAAGGTGAGCCCTCAACTGAGCTGCAGAAGTTGCTCAATGCCTTGCCAAACCCCAAACATGGCCACAAGTTTCCTTTTAGCCACCTCTCCTCTAATGATGGCTGTCTTTTGTTAACTCCTTCCCTCCAATGCATTAACATGGATTGACTTGGAAATCCCGTTGGGAAGAATGAACGGCCAATCCCCAAAACACCTCTGGGGTCAGGGATGCCAAGCTACAGTGCCCTCTAGTGCCCCCTTCAAACAAGGCATTCCTGAGCCCAGCCTCTGTCACTCGACAGTGCCCTCTAGCACCATCTTAGAGCTCTGTATCCCTTAACCCTGCCCCTTAACTAAAGGGTCAGAATTGCTTTAGTGTCATTGAGCTGTTTGTTCAACATACTAGGCACTCAAGTCCTACCAGTCCTAACTTAGGCCACCTGAAATTTTAGAAAAGTTCTTACTGTCTTGATTTCTGTCCTCAGACAAGCCTGTAAACAAGACAAGTGTCCCCTCCTGCAGCTACTGAAAACCATCTTCTACCCAAAGTGGCCTTCAGAAGTGCCAGTTCCTAGTCTTGCCCCATGTCACATTGAAGCCCCTTCTTACCAGGTGGGTGAGCTATCAATTCAGATATAAAACTAATTAGACAAAAGATAAACGGTGGGGATGCGCCCTCTCTGAATGGCCTGAGGTCAGCGATTCTGCACGTCTTTAAAACATTTCTTAATGGCTCAGTGTGTAGTTGTCAGGTGTTTAAAGGGCGGTGAATGACTGCACATGTGTGCCACCCCGATGAGGCTCTATGCCGACTTTTAGTATTACACAAATGTCCCCTTCCTCCTGTCTGCAGTGCACAGTGACACCCAACCATCACCTGAGACCTGGTGGAGATGCCACTCAGTGACAAGTGCAAACAGAACTCTAAACTGGTAGCGCCAGAGTTACATTACCTTTGGATTCGGTGTGTGAGATAAAAAAGCAGCGGGAAGCCTGGGTGGAAGCTCACACACTACAGTGAACATTCCTGGACCAAACCCTACATGTAAATGACAGCCACCATTTTCATTCACCCACAAGCTGGCTTACTGAACTCAGATATTCTGTTTTAGGGTGTCAGGATCCGGGATCTCACTATGAGGGCAACAGACACAGGGCAGGAACTGAGCTTGGGTGGGGCATCAGGGCACACTCATTAATAACTGACCAGTTTGAAGAAGTCACCATTAATCCAACATGTGAGGGGACAATGAGAGCACCTGCACTTGGCACAAAGTCATGAGGGGAACATGCAAACTCCACACACACTGTGATAGCCCCTTAAAAGTAAAGATGCCAGAGTGCTCCTTCAGGGTGATGCCACAGGGAAACCGTTTGTGTTTCCTAAAAGAAACATCCCAGCTAATATACCATCACAGGGTGAACACACAGCAGGGACCAAAACAGAGTCCTCAATCAACCTAACCTGTATGTCACCTGACTGTGGGAGGAAATCTGAGCACCTTTAGGAAGTCCACACAGACACAGGGAGAACACACAGACTCCACACAGGCTGTGATAGACTCTTACTAAAAAAACACCAGAGTCGTCCTTCAGAGTGATGCCACAGGGAAATGGTTTTTGTTTCCTAAAATAATCACCCACAAGAAGGTTCTGGAAAGAACTTTTATTATATAGAGCCATAGCAGACTCCATAAGTAACAATGATGGATGACAACAGATTTGTGAAATGTCAGTGTGTTCCTGATTTTAAACGGATTCTTGCCGTATTAACACCACAGGCCTGTTGTATCCTACTTGGTCACCTACTAGACATTAAAGACTTCCGTTTTGTCCACGGTACTTTTTCAAAACCGAAAGAACCAACTTCACATGCAGAGAAACCCACTGTGCTAATTTCGCATCAGCATTTCTAAGGGTGCGGAGGGAAGGTTTGAACTCGCGACTCTGAAGTCGTTTGTGCCGCTCGTTGTTAGACTGATAGGTGTCAGTGCATCCACACGTAAAGAAATGTTTACACCGAAAATGGAGAATGTAAGTAATTGAGATCAAACTGCAAAATGTAACAAAAATGGAAATAAAATGTCACAAAGAGAACTTATCTGGCGGCGCTCTTGTATGCTATACACTTCTGTTGTTTTAGAATGCAGGTCATTTTGTAACCCACTTGATCCAGACCAGGGTTTTGTGGGTATAGGGTGCAAAATCCAGACAGACAGACAGACACACACACACACACTCACGGGCGAATACAGCGTCGTCAATCCACCTAACCTGCATGCCTTTAGCCTTTAGTCTCCATACTGCGAGATGGCAGCGCTACCACTCCGTTACCGTTCCTCCCTGTTTTAGAATGTATAACGTGAAATGAAAAAATGCAGTAAAATACATACTTTTCCAGCATTTCAGTTTTAATTCTTAAACTATTGCTGCATTTCTATGTGCGTATTGTAAATGGTAGTATCAAAATGGGAGAAATCAATGGAAAATTCCCACTCCGTCACGTTAAACACGCTGTGCTTTACCATCACGATGGTAATTTCGAATCACCAGAAATGATAGTTTGGTTCCAATAAGAAAATAAGAGCGAGGCAGCCGGGGAGAGCGAGTTGGAGCTTTCGTGTTAAGGCATCCAGCACTGCAAGGCGGGCAGTGGACGGGATTATTGTGTTCATCTGCTTATCTGATGTCACCCATCATAGTTATTTTATTTTGACTTTCTTTTTACCGTCTTTTGATTCAAACGCAGCACCCCTTGAGAAGCAGAATGGGAGCTCCTTCAAGGCGCGCCACGTTCCCGCACATAAGCCCGGGCTGAGAAACACGGAAGGCGCTCTTTTTTTGTTGTTATTGCCCCCTTCATGCGGCAAACGTTTCAGTGCCAAGGAGTCGCCAATTAGCGAACATATCCAAAGAGCAACACCAGTTGCAGATTACAAAAGTCGTGATTCTGCATGTGACCCCCGGGTCACCGTGCCATCCCATCCGTCCTCCCTGACATAAAGCAGAGGGTCTAGAGTTACAGCGGCAGTTCGGTGGTCCGGTTACTGTTTTTAAGAAATCTGGATTTGGGATCATGAGGCGGAAAGTGCCAGTCAAAAAGCAGCGAGGGCCATTTCAGCACCATGAACAGCTCCCTGGATGGCGGACGACTTCTGCATTTTGCGCGCCGCTCATATCGCGTGAAATTATTATTAGTTGTAGTATTAATAAATTGCATTTATATATCGGTTTTCTTGCTACTCAAAGCGCTTTATTAATGACTAGACAGGCGCCTATCGCGATACAATCCTCCGTGGTCATCCCCACCGTATCAGTATAAGAGATGTCACCCCCTGTGATGAGGCATCAAGAGGGTCGTTTCGTAAAACAGGTCTTGCTTTTGCCTCCTGTGCATAGTGGGTGTAATTTAAAGCTCAATCAGGTATGGCGTAGTCGTTAAGTCTGTGGACTTCAAGCCCTGAAGTTGCGAGTTCGTATCCTGCCAAAGACACTGTGTGACCCTGACTAAGTCACATCATCTGCTTGTGCTCCAGTTGGAAAAGCAAAAGAAATGCCACCAATTGTATCTCAAAAGTAAATCGATTTGAATAAAGGAGGCAGCCAAATAATAAAAACCTCTACGGTACGAGATGAACAAGTGGAATTCTGCTGAGAGCCACTCAGGGCCTCTTAACGTATGGGCACAACGGACACTGGCACAAACACAGGGGCCCACGATGTTCCTCTTTTACTATCAAAACAGAGGTCCCAGCGCACTACTTTGTCCGGGGTCCTATCGGCCACTGACAGGATCGTTTTGGAGGAACTGAGACTGTAAACTCTGATGACATTTTCAGATCACCTCCGAACCCCCCAGATTCATTTTTTTTTTATTTAAAATGAAAAATCTCTTCCAGGGCCAGCAGGACAGATGCCGTGTTTACCAAAAGGGAATCTGCTCTGTTGGGCCCTTGAGCAAGACCCTTAAACTGCAATTGCTGAGCGCTTTGAGTAGTGAGAAAAGCGCTATATGCAAAGAATTATTATTATTAATTATTATAACCTACTTCAGTATTTAATACGGCAATAGATTTTTTACAAAATTCCGTGTTGCAGTAAAAATGGCATAAGGGAAAATTACAGCTGCAGCTAGAATATTTTTTGCTTCCATCCACCCACCAATTTACTGAGTCTGCTTAATCCAATTTGAAGGTCTCAGTGAGCCATCTTTTTTATTTGAACGATATTAATGGAAAATCATTGTCGGTATCGGACATGATAATATTATTGGATTTCACTAATAAGAATATCCATTCATAACTTAAAAGAAAATGAACAAGTGGCAAACTGACACACAGTGCTCCAAGCCCAAATGGAGACCCTCTGTGTCTGAAGCGCGCGCGCCCCTCGGAGTTCATCGCACGAAAACGGCGCCACTCAAAGGTGCGGAGCGCGCGCCTCCTTAGTAACATAAACGACTCCCCTCGGTGTCTAATGCTCGCATTCAGTACAATTAGCCTTTAAAGATGACGGGGTGGATAGGAGGGCAAGTGGGATTTCCCTTTTGGTGTCCGGAGCATGCGCCACTTAAATGACCAAGACGGCGTCCCTGGGTGACGGTGCCCCCTTGCGGGCGCCCATAGCTTGGCTCTGCTGACACAAATCCCCCGAGTTGACTTTTTTTGTGGGGCGCCACAGCCCATCTTCCTGTATGTAAGTGCCCAAGTCTTTTTTAAATTAATAAAAAGGAGAAGGAATTCTGCGTTCTTATTGAAATGTAGTGTGGTGACAGCACGGAACTCGTCATCGCACATGTAATTCAGCGTGATGCTTCATTTTCTGTGCGCAAATTCCTCATTAAAATCATTAAATCCTGTCGTGCCTGCACATGTGAGATGCGCTGCTGTTATCGCGTCATTCTGCCATTTCATGCAAGGAACCACTCAACCCAGCCAGGTGAAGTTTCAGAAGCATCAGTTTTAAGTAGGTAACTAAAGGATGTCCAACTCCGACCCTGGAGGGCTACAGTCGCCACTTTATTAATAAAGCAACAAGTTACCGCTGCTAATCTGACATCATGCTTAGGCCTCAACATCTACAAAGTGAGTCAACAACAATGTAACTCACCCTGGAGGGCAGCCATCTTCACTCCAACCAAACCCCTATATAGATGTTTTAAAATAAGAAATCTGATAGACAAGAGGTGACCATTCAGTCCATTTGTCACTTGTTTGTTTAGCTCATAGCTGTCCCTGTTTCTCCTCCAGATCCTTCTTAAAGGTTGTCTAGGTTTCTGTTTCAGCCCCATGAATCCATTGTTTATTGGATTTCCATAATTTGTTGAGCAGAGAAATGCTTCCTGGCTTCAGTCCTAAATCCACTTGCCCTTCATGTCCTGCACTAGTGTCCTCAAGTAGGTGTTCACAAAGCCCATTATGGAATTCCATAACCTGTTAAGGTTCTCATTCTGCCACTCCAGGGATTTCCAAAACGGGTCATCTTTTCACTTTTCAAATCAGCAATTCTCAGTCATTCATTTTTTTCCCCTTGATATAGACATTTCATGAAAGACACAAGTGTTCACGAGATCTAAGTTAGCCTGGTCATCTCTTAGCTCACTTTGCATCTCATTATTGTTTGGCTGCTCTTTAAAGAAGAAATGAAACAATTAAAATGTAAGTCAATTAAAATCGAGATGACATTGTATGTGTCATTAGTGTTAGTAATTGGCTACTAATAGAGAAAGTGGCTGGAATGAAAACCTGCAGCCTCTCTGGCCCTCCAGGATCTGAGCTGAACATGCCGGTCACAGAGGAACCATTTTTTGGTTCCCAGAAGGACCATCCATGAGAAGCTTGCAAAACGACCTTTCATTTAACAGTTTCCATAAATAAGCATGAAGAGACAGTAACATAGCCCACCATATCATTTTCTAAGCCCGCTTAGTCCTGAGCAGGACCATAGGGGAGATGGCAACCAATCTGCGATGTGACAGTGGACTCCTGATTTTAAGGCTAATGCTGCATTCCATTTGAAGTGGAAAGTTGGAATTTCCAAGTGGAACACCCCCTTAAGTTAGATTTCCAACCTAGAAACTCGGTCTGTCAAGTCTAAGTTTGGCCGACTGGTTTTGCAAATGCTTTACTCAGGTGTCACGTCATTCCCAGCTTCAATGTGTGACTTCCGAGGTAAATGGAATGCAGCATTAGTTCGGGTGTTTTTGATCACCTGCCACACATTTCCATTTTAGGAACCTTTAAAAACACCCAAAGAGCGAATTTCACATATAAGGAAATCCTCCCTGGAACTGAATGGCTCTTTGTTGAGCAATGCTTCTATGACACAAGCCAGTCAAGCGCCATTTTAGAACTGTTACCTTCAAGAGGGTCTCTAATGACCAGCGAGCCGGCTGGCGAGGAGAAGGTATTCATTCACTTGCTTTTCAGAAGCGTTTGTCTTTGTAGCTTTTTAAATAAAACACATTCATGGATCAGCATCCCATGTAGGGGCGGGCAATGCCTTGTGCTCAGTGCCTTTAGTGGCCCTGAATGGAGTTAAATGGGTGTGATGGTGGATACCCATCGGGGTTGATGGCTATCGCTTTGTTTAATTTTAGCATAGACCAACATCACTGTTCGCCTGTTTTTACCTCCCTGATGCCTTATGACATTTGAAGTACAGCTGATTGTTAATTTCCAATCGGAGCACACGCAGATGAAGTGACTCGCTCGTGGTCACACTGGGGTTTGAATGGAATGCATATGATCGATTAAACCTGGCAGGAAATGCACTTCAGCAGATTTTGAAGCGTGCTATGAGAAGCTCACATTAATCTGTTAAAGTTGAAAGAACATGGAGAATTTGCTAGAGTTGAATTCCAAGGCCAGCAGTTGTCTTTCTCTTTTGTTTCTTATAGTAAATGTCCATATTGTGCATTTTGAAGTTACCTGAAGGTTTTAAAAAGTAAAGATGCCAATGTGATTCTTCAGAGCAAAACCTAATCTGTATAACACATTCCATGAAGAACCATAAATTGGTGACACCAGACTGGTGAGAACCCAAGAGGTTCCTGATTTTTTTTAAAAAGGGGTCTCCCTGTATCAATAGCACAAACTCGGTTCACTAGGAAAAGAAAATCTGAGCACATCTCTCCAGTTTTGAAGTCACTACATTGGTTACCTGTGTCATTTAGAACTGACTTTAAAATACTGCTTATAGTTTACAAAGCCTTAAATAATCTGCTCCATCTTATAGTTAGGGAATGTCTTACACCTTACACTCCAAATCGTAACCTTAGATCTTCAAATGAGTGTCTGTTAGAATTCCAAGAGCTAAACTTAAAAGAAGTAGTGAGGCGGGTGGCCTTCTGCTGCTGTGCACCTCAAATCTGGAATAGTTTGCCAATAGGAAATCACCAGGCTGATACACTGGAGCACTTTAAAAAAAAACTGCTGAAAACACATTACTTTACATGGCTTTCTCAGAGCTTCATCTTAGTTTAATCCTGATGCTCTGTATATTCAATTAATTATCATTAGTATTCATGGTATTCATATTCAAAATCCCTACTTTCTCTTCTGTTCTTGCTCGGGTTTTCTGGGGTGGTGACCTGCGCCCCCACCACCGGATCAAAGCACCTTGATGTCCCTACATTGATGGATTAAAAGCCAGAAGTCCACATGACCGTCATGAGAACCCTGAGTGCAATGAGGACTGATTGAGATCATTTATGTCAGGTAGAATGCCTAGAGTGGGCTGGGTGGTCTTGTGGCCTCAGTCAGATCCCCTGCCGATTTTATTTTTTTCTCCAGCCATCTGGAGTTTTTTCTGTCCTCCCTGGCCATCGGACCTTACTTTTATTCTATGTTAATTAGTGTTCCCTTATCTTAATTCTTATTTATTTTGTCTTTTTTCTGTTTCTTCATCATGTAAAGCACTTTGAGCTACATCATTTGTATGAAAATGTGCTATAGAAATAACTGTTGTTATCCTGCGGGGTCACCTACTAGACATTAAAGGCTTCTATGTGGCCAGGTTCACACCTTCTTTATCATTCTAGTAATCAAGCTTCTGTTTTGGGAGCCTTCTCAAAGCCCAAAGAAGGAATTTCATATGCAAAGAGCCCTTTGCAGAACTGAACGATTCCTTGTCAAGCAGCGGCTCTGCCACACAAGCCAGTAAAATGACACTTTAAAACCCGCATTTTGAGGAGTGTAATAAATTATCAGATAAAAAGAAGGTGTTTGATCATTTCTCTAAACTTTGTGCCTCCCAAATAAAACTCCTCCAAGGACTGGCGCCCCCATTGGGCTGGTAATGCCTTGCATTTAATGCCTTCAGTGGCCATGAATGGGATTTAACGGGATAGATGGTGGATACGCGCCAGGGTTGATTGCTGCTGTTGTTTTTTCCCCCCATTCTGTTATGAAGGTTTAAATCTGGAATGCACAGCAGTAAAAAGCTCACCTGTTATTACTTGGCGGACAACTTGCCACATTTGAGATACAATTGGTGACGTTTCTTTTGTTTTTTGAAGTTGGAGCACAGGGACTCTATTAAAAATAAAAGGTGCCAGAACAGTTCTTCAGAGGTGTGCCACAGGGGGGGCATTTTTGGTTCTCTAAAGACGCATCCATACACTTGAAGGTTCTGGAAGATTCCTTTATTTGTTTAGATCAGGCTTCAGGCCATCAACTGCCGTGTGCAGCAGATATGCCAAAAACTGCCACCCAAAAATCAGCCACAGCCGAGTACTTAACCGGGCACGTCCATTGTGTAACCAGACAGACGGCACCATCATCATCATAATCATCATCTATCAGGCTCCAGAAATAACCATGAATAGATAGTAGCAGAATTATAAAATACCCATAGCTTCATAATTTTAAAATTACTAGATACAATCACACAGTTCAAGTTTGGGTTTTCTTGACCCGTAACTATCCTGCTATTGCTGTAGCCAACATTACATTAAAGATTTCTTATTTATCCACAAATTGAACTTTAAGGCCTTGAGAACAAACTTCATTGAATGGATTGGTCCTTATTCGTGATATGACTCTAGGAGGAGCCACACCGCTCAGTAAAGCGCCATTTTAGACTCTTTAGTTTTTACGGGTGCAGTTGAAGTGACTTGCTCATGGTCACACCCATAGCCTTTAGGGTTTGAAGTCCAGAGCCTCACCCACTGCGTCACCCTGCTAACCCAACACTCAACAGGAAGGCAATCCGCCGGAGCGCCCGTTCCACCCAGCAGCGCGGCGTCTCCTGTCGTTTCCAAGCAGCTCTCACACCAACCCTGTTGCTCCTTCAAGCCGTTTTTACCATTCGCGCAACACCCAGTTAGTGAAACGCGGCTGATAAAAACCAAACCATCCTTTCAGTTTCGGAAATACATTAATGATTTATTAGAGACAAAATAATTCCGGCAATGCCCGTTAGTCGATGTCCCCCGAGTCCTGCCATTTGCTGCCCCCTATTTAGGACCGGTAATTCAATTCATGGAACAGGTGACACAAAGCGAGTTCATTTAGGGACATCGTAATTTGAAATAGAAAAAAAGAGATGGGGGCAACAAACGAGGCGTCTTTGCACACCTCCGCTTTGCTAATTTAAAGTTATTTAAGCGATCACACAGACAGTGGCACAATGACACGAGTCACCTGCAAGCCGAGAAGCAGCGCCATTGAAAATACTCCCCAAATCAGCAACACGCCTCCTATTACTCAATAAAAAGCAGCGAGAAGAGCCGAGGAAGTCCGCCACGAGGCTCACATATTCCTGCCCTGCGGTTTGCTGCATGCAGTCGAGATGGAAGACCGGACTGGGAAAATCCGCACAGGTCGCACCTTTTTTTTTCTCTCTCTCTTCACATTTACTCCACCATTCACACTAAAAGCACACAGTCATGTAAAACCCTCCCCTTCCTCCGAGAGGTCATTCGACACGTAAACTTTATTATAGTGGTTATTTTTTCTTTCATATTTTTCAAAAACGATCTTTTTTTTACCCCTGTTAGTTTTGTGTTTTTATAGTAAACAGAAGACCATCGATTGTTAAAACCAAAAAACAATTAAAAGAAGAAAACCAAACAACAAAATGAAACGGGGTGTGTGTGACAAGCTCGGGGTTTTTAATCGAGCAATCTAAAGATGTTACCGATCGGCGCTTAATATTTAATGAGGCGCATGAAATGAATGATGGTGTCTGTTCATCATTCTGCAATGGAAGTGCGCATTTCTCGTGAACCGTTATAAACTTGTACGCTTCGGATATGAAGAAATATTTTTTTTTTAAATGACACGTTATTGACTTGTGCTCTTTTCTCAGGATCACCACAAACACTACTGGGCTGGGAGTCCCCCTCAGTTGCCTTTTGTTACAACTGTTTAGCACCCGTAGATTCGAATGCGTTTATTCAGCATAGAAATAAACGTATCGACCGCCGCCCCTTGAGACCAACACATACAAGCACGCACGCACGCACACCTCCTTTAAAACGTCCAATTCAGAAATTGTTTTCTTTTGTTAAAGGTTATATAACTCTAAAGCCCGACAGGATCCACACTTCAGTACATGCACATGCATTTCTGCGTGTAGTATTCCATACGTGTGTAACGTACAAACGCGCGCGTGTGCCAGTGTGGATGCCGTATATACAAATAAAAGAGATAAGCGACCGTGATAAACTAAAAATAATAAACGTGCACGGGTAACTTACATTTTTTTCCTCCAAGGCTTTTCTTGTCTTTTTCAATTCCATGTTTCATTGCGGACTGGGGGGCAGATTCCAAATACGTTTAAATTTTTTTTAGTAAAGGAAGAGAAAAACACTCCTCTACGTCCGCATTCTTCCTTCTCCTTCTTTTATTTTCTTCTGTGAAGGAAATCCCAGATTCTTACAAATTAAAAGGGAGGAATCTCTTTTTTTATTTTAATTTTTTTTATTTTATTTTATTTTTTTTAATTAGTCACCTCACACCCTTCTTCGGTTTCTCCTCTTTTCCCGTTTCATCAGCTCTCTCTCTCCATCTCTCCTTTTAAATTGTTGAAGAGGAGGCAGGGACACGAGGAGGGAGGGAGGGGACGGGACGGAGGGAAAAGGTGGGCGCGGTATGGCGGGCGCGTGCCTGTCAGCCACAGGGTTGGCGGCTCGCATGCTGAAGAGATATGGGGATGGGCTGGGGAGGGGGTCTTTATTTTCAAAATGCATTTTTAATGCCAAGAAAAAAAGAGCAGAGGGGACGACACGGCAAAGAAAGGACTGAAAGGCGCCGAGGTCGTTAGCGGCTCCCACCGCCGTGACTTGCGCTGTTGGTGACAGTGGGGGGCGTTCCCGAGCTCCATTCACCCGCGAGTGTGCGCGTGGCCGTGTGCGCGCTCCGGGCGGTGGCGTCGCGCTCACGCTCATGCAGCTCAGAATGAAAGGGAAAAAAAGGAGAGAAAACTTTAGGCCCACATGTTGGCAATTTTTGTACGTGTAGACGCTCAGGTGGAGCGAACGTTACGCAAATATGAGAGAATTCTGCGTGATTGTAAATGGAAATTCAGAACAGCGCATTCCTCTTCTTCGTCTTCCTTCCGGAGCTCACAGAGCTGCGAAGGCAGCCTTTCATTTATCCATCTCTCTCAGCTCGATCTGCACAGATAAGGTATGCGGCATTTTTTTCTTAAATGGCTGTGTCTCCTAAGACAGAAGGAAAAAGAGAAATACACCGTAGAGAACACTCATCATTGAAGACCACCGGAATGGCAAGACCTCCGAAGAAAGAAAAAAATAAAGAAAATCAATAAAAATCCAAGATCTTGATTTTCTCTTTTTTTAATTCCTGATATCCCCTGGTGGTCTGATCACTTGCAGCCTGGCTAAAGGCCAAGACTTTAGTGCAATTTGTCAAGGAGGAGTTCGAGCCCGCCTGCCAGATTCATATTACAGCAGAGCCGGCGTCACTCGAAACGAGACACGGCCTCGGCTCTTCGGCGGGGATTCGACCGCCACAGGCCGACTCGCCCGCTTCTGGGCCAAAAGCCGGGAGAGAATTGAAAAAAATAAACTCGGACCCGGCGCCATTGGGTCCACTGCTCAGACTGAGGCCAACTTCTTTACACCAGTCATGAGAGGATCCAAATATGGAGGGCCGTGACCGCCCACATTGGGGTTTATGTAAAGTTAGTTTAGTAAATGTCGGGTACAGTTATACGCCATACATAAAGTGAAGAAAGGAAGACTTTACAGCATGGCAATGAGGGAGTGTGGAGGCACCGCCTGCTCTGTCTACCTATCGATTATATAGCACCTTCCATATTATCTAATACATTAATTAGGTGAATGTGCACATAACACTGTACATTGAGAAAGGCTGCATTAAAGTTAGAAGTTTCCATCATTCCCTGCTTTTAAGAACATTAACATTAAGAGTATTGAAAGACTTGCAAAATATGTTTATAATCAGAGTAGTTTTGATTGCCACCTTACAGTCAAGTAAAAAGTATGTGAACCCTTAGGAATTCTCTTTATTTATGTCTAATTCCCATATAAAACCTGGTCGTATCTTCATGTCAGTCCCAATAATGAACAAACACAGGCTCCTAGAACTAAAGACACACAGGTTTTCAGAGACTTTTTGACCATATTGAATAAATCATTCAAACTGTGAAACTGAAGGTTGGAAAAAGTAAGTGAACCCTAAGCTAATGACTTTTTAAAAAGCTCATTGCAGTCAGAATTTCGCACACCTGAAGTCCGTTTAACGAAACGAGTTCAGAGGTGCGGCCCAGAATGACTTTGATTGATCAAAAACACAATAAAGTTTGAGTTTTGACAAGAAGCATATCCAGATGGGAATCATGCGTCGCACAAAAGAGCTGTCTGAAGAGCTACGACCGAGAATTGTTCATCTACATGAGGCTGGAAAAGGGTGACAAAGTCATCTCAAAGATTTGAGATCTTTATCAGTCTACTGTTAGGCAAGCTGTCTATAAATGGACACCATTTGGTATTGTGGCTACTTTGCCTTGAAGTGGGCGCCCTGCCAAGATAACCCCAAGAGCACAATGCAAAGTCAGCAATGAGGTAAAGAAGAACCCTAGAGTGGCAGCAAAGGACTTGAAGAAGTCATCAGAGCTGGCTGACATCTCTGTTCAGGAGTCAACTGTATGCAAAACAAGAACAAGAAAGGAGTCCAAGGCAGGACACCAAGAAGGAAGCCACGGCTATCAAAAAAGAACATTGCTGAACAAGCACTTGGACACCCCACAATGGTACTGGGAAAATGTTTTGTGGAGTGATGAAACCAAAATTGAACTATTTGGGAGGAACAAGCAGAACTTCATTTGGCGTAAAACGGGCACCGCAAATCAACATCAAAACATCATCCCTGCAATAAAGTATGGGGGAGAGAACATCATAATTTGGGCCTGCTTTGCTGAATCAGGGCCTAGACAGCTTGCCATCATTGAGGGGAAAAATGAATTCACAAGTTTATCAACAAAGTCTTTAGGATAATGTGAGGGTGTCTGTCCGTCAACTTAAGCTCAGAAGAGGCTGGGTGATGCAACAGGACAATGAGCCCAAACATCGCAGCAAATCCACAGCACAATGGCTTCAGAAGAACAAACTCGGCCCTTTGGAGTGGCCCAGTCAGAGCCCAGATCTCAATCCTATTGAATGACTTGAAGAGAGAGAGCCACACACAGAAGACGACCAAACAATATGGACTATGGAAGAGGTAAGGCAGCTCTGCAGGGAAGAATGGGCAAAAATTCAGCGTGCAGGTCTGATCTGCAGTTACAGGAAGCGCCTGCCAAAGGAGGGTCAACCAGTTATTAAATCCCAAGGTTCACTTACCTTTTCCACTACCACTGTGAATGTTGAATGGGTTTGTAAAATAAAAACACAAAAGAGTAGAATTGTTTGTGTGTCACTGGCTTAAGTTCATTGTGTAGATCAGGACCTGTGACGTAGATGAAGATCGGATCACCTTTTAGGACCAATTCATGCAGTAAACCAGATCATTCCAAAGGGTTCACATACTTTTTACTTTGACTGTACACTTAATTCAAAATTCAAAATATGGATTACAAAAATTCCAATAACTGCACACATTGCATTTCCGTGGCCTCTTAGTGATACATTGGAGGAGGTCACACGCCCACAAAGAAAGCTCACTGCATTTACCCAAAGAATTTAAAGTGAGATGTACTGAAACATGCAAGTGAAGACACACACTGTTGGAAAGTCAAGAAACTAAATATTATATATATTATTTTTTTAATGTATTTTTGAGACACACTTGAGATACTATAAAATATAAAACTCAGCTGACACATCATAGAATACCAAAACATAGACAGATACATAGATAAATAGATATGCGAGGCACTATATACCATGCCATTTTCTAAGCCCACTTAATCCTAAGCAGGGCTGTGGGGTGCCAGAGCCCATCCCAGCAAGCATAGGGCACAAGTCAGGAAAAATCCCAGGACGGAGCATCAGTCCATTACAGAGCAGGTACAAGACAGATAGAGAAATATGAAATAATGACCACTGCAACACATTTGATTTATATAGCACCTTTCTATTTCTGTTTCCGTTTACTTATTTAGCGACTTACAATATTTATGATACAATTGGTTTCATTTCTTGTTGTTTTCCAATTGGAGCACAGGCAGGTCAAGTGGCTTGCTCAGGGTCAGAAAATGGTGGCAGTAGTGGGATCTGCACCCACAACCTCATTCTCATGCTCATAGTGCTTAGATGGACAGACAAACATGAAAGGCACTATATAACAGATATGAATGCACTTTATAAAAGACAAGTTCCCCTTGGGGATTAATAAAGTATATCAAATCAAAATCTCTCTTTATATATATATAGAAAATTCAACATCTGTCTGTCTGTCTGTCTGTCGGATTTTCACAAGAGAATTACTTAACGCATTTGGATTGGGATTTTTTTTCTAGAATTTGCTTGAACATTCTGGTTGACTTTGTGACTTCTCTCATCGCGCAAAGAATCATAGTTTGCTTGCAGGAGTGATTTATTTGCGCTAATCTGAGAGAGAGGCTGCAGGCCGAGGGGACAGGGAAGCGTGACGTCAGGAGTGGGCAGCCAGGCAGACCCCTCCTCACTGTCCTGTTTCACTACTACACAGGCGGAGCCGCGGGGGACAACTAGTATATAATAAGAATAAAAATACATTTTATGTATGTAGTGCCTTTACCATGCTTAAAGCACCTAAATAGATTGATATGAAAGGCACTATATAATAATAAAATGTTTTGTTTATATAGTGCCTTTCCTACACTCAAAGCACCTAGATAGATAGATAGATAGATAGATAGATAGATAGATGTGAAAGGCACTGTATAATAGATAGATAGATAGATGTGAAAGGCACTATTTAATATCTTATAGTAATAAAACATCTTATTTATATAGTGTCTTTCTCATGCTCCAAGCACTCAGATATACAGACATGAAAGACAATAGATAATGGGACAGATTACCTTAGATATACTTTATAGTTAACCATGAAAGGCACTATATCGTAGAGAAATACATCGACAGCCCCCATATAAACTTCATGGACCAATGGGTTGCTGTGTTCCTTCTGGTACACCCCCACTGCCTAAGCCCACTCCCCCCTACCCCCCCCCCCCCACTTTATGTATCCCATCATTCTTTTCATTTCTGACTCAACTTCATTGTTATTCATTCCTGTCCTTTGAAAGGTTAATCAATGAGATCTTCACAAAACGAAATGAATTTTCAAATGAAAGTCCGTCGCTTTCTGACTAAGCACTGGGTGCACTCGAGGTGTTGACAATTTGAGTTACTGCACAGACACAAAAGGGTTTTTTTGTTTGATTTTTCTAGAATTCAGAAGAATTTTTTTTTTTTTAATTTCTCCTTTTGTTTCTGCTTTTCGTGCTCTGACCCTGATTGTATGACCTCACTGGTCAAATTACAAAGTGCTGATAAAGCAGTGAAAATGTGAAGTGAAGAATATTGGAGGCTTCATAAATCTTTGGATGCCAACCCAACTACTCCCCGTTTTAATGAAAAAGAAAAAAAAACAGTTAAATTAAACAAAACTGGGAAGTGCAAAAACAAATTGGGACAGCCTGAGCTGCTCACACTTCATTACAATAACTCTCTAGTGGAAAGTTCCACCTGTGGCTCTCCGGTCTTTCAAAAGATGCCCTCCAATTCTGGACGACCCCCTTTATATTGTCATGGTCCTGGAAGGGACGGGGCTAAGTGTCTTCTCCAGGTGAAGGGTCCACGTTGTAGAGGTAGCAGCAGTGCCCGGCTTATCTGGACCTCTTGAAAGATCCCTAATCATGCATGTGTGACACTAAACTGGTGATTTACTTAATGAAACTGCTGAATAATTGAAAGGATATTTGCTTTGTACCCAAGACTTGATGGCAGCTCAGGGTTGCTCACTTTTTAGGGATTTAGGAACTCTGTGTGTCCCACCACCTCTGTGAACTGGACATCCGTGGAAACCGGAGGAGTCCATGGCCGTTCTAGTCACATGACTTTCAGACTAGGTTTTAAAGGCGGGCAGATGTTAACAAGGAGTGACAGAACTCCTCAGATAGGTGGCTGTGGTTGGGTCAGTCGTGGAGCCCTTGGAACAAAAACCACATGGTGACACTGGATAGACTCTTTCTGCAAGTTTCTGGAGTTTATCCAGGACTAATCAGATAAAAAAAAAAAAACTTGACCAAAATGCTTAGCAGAGAGATTCCTCTGTAGCTGTTACAGTCACTCGTCTCCCCTTTGTTCTTGTACAGGGTGACAACATTGCAGTCTTGCATGTCCTGAGGCACAGTTCCATCTTCCAAACACTGGCAGAGACGATCATGGAGGAGGTGTTCAGCAGACTAGCTTTGGGACATTTGAAGAGAGTAGGTGGGATTCCATCCAGACCAGGTGCCTTCCCCAAAAGGTGGCCTTGCATAAATCATTTGGTGTGGGCACCACATCCATTGGTGACAATCTTCACAGCCTCCAGAGCTTTATTGGAGACACTGGAATACAGGCCCATACATTATGTGTTGTACATATTTGATATTTGATAAAAAAAGACCAGAGGCTCAGGACTGCAGTGACATCTACTGCAACTAGGTGGAGCTCTAATCGCTTGACACTACGATTTCAGAGAATGGTCTCAATCCTGGATGTTATCTCAGTGTGCTACCTGGAAATTGATACAATGTGGACTTAAAAGATATTTCTGGACATTGAACAGGTGGGCAGAGAGATTGACAGAGACGCAAAGGAGAAGCCAGAGGGTATAAAAAGAGAGGAGAAGGCTTACTGCTGCTAATAGGTTGGCGAGTAAGTCAGGTATCCCACCACACAGAGGGCTACAAACCCTGCATTATCTAGGACCGTTGGGGAAACCATTTCTTTGTTGGGTCCATTTTATTTTGTTGCTTTGATTCTCTTTATTTTTATTCCCTTTACATTATGCACAAAAACACCCCTCTCTTTTGAGGTTTGCTTCCCAGAAGCTTATTCTGGGTTTTGGGATAGCAGGAGCACCCTCTGCTGCCTAAAATGTATTCAAAGGTTGCTGTGTGTTGATGTAGGGAGTCAGAGTTTAAAGTAATGACCCTAACCTGACCAAACACAATACAAGGGTCCTCACACTGGAAACTGTTGAAAATCTCACAAAATTCATACTATCTTGGAACAAGGGATCCACCTCCCGACTGCTCCAACTGGAACCCAACAGGGCATCCCTATGGAATCACAATTCCCATGCTGCCCTGTAGGCGTCCAAATGGGAGTTCACCAAGACATATGTTGCCACCAGGGGGAGTACATGCGTGTGGGAGGCAGTGTCTCACTGTCCCTCATTTCTTCCAGCTTCCAGACTGGGAAAGGGATTTACATCCATGGCTGCGGAAGTGCCAGTCTCAGTCTACCATCTGCCACAATGCCGGCAAGCCAGCTTCTTGGGTGGAACAAATAATGCCTGGCCTCTCTTCCTAGCCATCCATTATACTGGCCTCCTGGCCAAGTAAAGGAATGGGGGCCACCCCAGCCGGGAGTGTAGTCCATCCATGACTATACTACTGTATATATACACATTGTCACATGTGTGCCTGCAGGTCAGCTTCCTGGCTATGTCAAGGTAAACAATACCACCCCACCACAAGAGAGGTCGCAGGTTGTTCTAACAGGCAGCCCCAGGATGAGGCCTAATGGGGTGTTCAATTTACCTTGGACGTCTCCGCTGATGATGATGTCACACTCAAGCTGACCACGTGCCATTAGAACATTCCGAAAACCAGTGTGGCCACCTCCGGGAAAACCTTTGTTGTGTTTGCGCCATCGGAATATATAGTAGCTGATAACACCACCTTATGCGGAATTTTGAACATCCAAACCCGGTGGTGGCATATCCTCAGATAGAAACCGGACAGTACTGTGTGCGCCACTAATTTAATGTAAAATAACGGAAGTGCAAATAAACGGTAAAACACTAAAGGTTGCCGTGTAGGTCACCACTGTCGAATGACAGCATGACCTGAATTCGGAAAAAACGCGGACTTGACTGACCGATTCTGAATTGGAAATCAGACTTAACGGGGCGATCCAGTTGACAATTCTGACTTCCCACTTCAAATGGAACGCAGCATAACGCCCGCCTTCACACCCCGTTATGGCTCCGCCCCTTCCGCTCTGGAGAATTCTAAAAAATGATCCGACATTTGGACCAACAAGACGGAGTTTTTTTGGTTTTTTTTTTAACGCTCTGTATTATGTATTTTGTCGAAGCTGCCGATTTGGCCGTGAATTCGATTGTCCTCGAGAGCGCAGAAGCGCTAAGACGTTTTTTTGTTTTTTTTCTTTAGCAAACGCCAACGAGTAAACGGGGCAGCCCGGCTGGTAGCACAACTTTTCTTGCCGTCTCTCTTTAAGTCTGCCCACCCACATTTACACAAACACATATATAAATGTATTATCGGAATACTTACGTACATACGTGTACACCAAGTTAGAGGAATCACTCGGCCTACAATATTTGGAATGTGAGCTGAGGAACTGATTTCAGATCTCTAAACCTTGGGAGTCCGCTCTACTAAGAGCTATGCCATCTTAGCCTTAAAGTCTGTAACTTTAACATAACCAGGCAAAAAAGTCTTCCTCCGTCCTCTGAAGCGGAATAGATGACTTGGGACAATCGGCAGGTGAAGTGACCTGAGATTTGATGCCAGGTCCCTGGAGCCGTGACGCGGCATCTCTGTCTCGACGTATCTCAAACATTTAAAGTCTTTAAGACTTTCTTAATTCAAAGCAATAAAGTGATTTGCAAAGTTTCGGGAGGGAGTCTCCGGCCCGCTACGCTAAAAGTTCACGTGCACGCTCTCGTGGTCCTTTTCAGCCCGTCGTCCTTTCTTTTAAGCCCACGATTTTGCAGGGCTGATGGCCCGCGCGGTTTTGCTCAGCACCTTTCGATGTCTTCTCGTGCCGCCTACCGCAGCAGGGCGCTGATCTCCACTGTCAGCCCGAGCTCGGCCAGCCCCGAGGAGCACAAGCGTTCAGTTATAAAGTGTGTGCCAGCGCAAGATGGCACGAGCCGGGCACAACACAACTTTCTGACTTTTCCTGTATTTACCAATGTGCCTTTTCAGTTGTCATAGCAACTCTTGAAAAAAAGGTTTGTTCACATAGCAACAGTTGCATAATAAGAGAGACGATGAAGAAGGTTTAAACAAAGCAGAAATCAGGCAGTGTGACCCGCGTCCCACACCCCCGACCCATCACACTCGCGCATACACACACACTAACAAGAGTTAAAAAAAAACACACACACACACCCAGAAGTGCACAAGCAACAAGTCGACTTGAGACACCGCGTTTACATTACACGCCTTTTCCATTTCTTTGAGCTTTCATTTATCCACATGGAGTTGCCCTAATTGTTCGTATTCACCGACATCTTTGGCGTGTACCCCAAATACTGACTGGCAATGCCAGCCGCACCTACTAGGCATCAATTCATGTGAACCTGTATGTGAGGAGTAAAGAGCAAGTCTCTGCAGGAAAGAAAAGAAACACAAATGGCATCATTGAGCCCTCGACAAAACAGGCTCCGCCAGGCGTTAAGCCCCATCTTTGTACTAAACCAGTCTGGGAGTCCAGGCCATCAGTCAGGTGCTAGGAGGGCAAGGTAAGTAGATAGATGGGTATGAAGGGCACTATATTGTACATGATAGATAGACAGATAGATGTGAATAGCGCTATATGATAAATAGGGCAATAACTAATAGATGTACATGAAGGCACTATATAATACAGTAGATAGTTGGAAATGAAAGGCACTGTGATGGATAGAGAAATGCAACATTCTGTATAAGGTAGATAGACATAAAATGCGCTATATAATAATTAGATTTGAAAGGCACAGATGGATAGGTAGCTAGAAATCAAAAGACAATATAATAACTATGAAAGGCACTATATAACAGATGGACATATTAAAAATGAAAGGAACTATGTGATAGAAAAGGCGCTATATAATAGTCAGATATGAAAGGCGTTATGTAATAGATAGATAGATCTATCTAAGCCTTTTCATTTCAGCTCTGTGCCAGCTTCTTTCCCCATGGTCAGATGAACAGACTGCACCTCCATTAGTCAGAGCTCCTCTTCAGCACCGTGACATCTGTTTCGGTCTCTAGGGGGCGCTAGTGCCAATCCAGAGTCCACTAATTAGCCCCTAAAAGCCTCCATCAAGCGGAGTGACCTGAAGAGAGGACCTCTAAAGCGCCTTTGTCAGCTGCCGAGGCCTGGCACATTCTTCCCTGCCCGTGTTTCGCTCCTTGGCTCTGTTTGAAGGATGTTGTTAATTTGGAGTCTCGGCGGCGTTTAACATGCAGGCGGCTATCGGAGGCGCTCGGCCTGCCGATGACTTCTTCCTTTCGTTAAGGGCTTTGTGTGATTGATTGGTAACCCCTGGATACGAGTGTGCTGTGCTGCTCTCTCTCTCTCTCTCTCTCACACACACACACACACACACACATTTTTCTCTCTTATGGCCATCAGACGAGCCGTTGCCCTGCTTACAATTCCATATAACTATAGGGGAGCGGGCGAGGGGCTGAAGGTCCGAGTCTACGTTTACAGACAGCGGGCGCGGACCACTAGGGTTATCTGTTTATTTTTGCTTATATCACCACAGGGTCGGACAATTCATTTTAGCTACACGTTCAATCTCTGTTATCTCCCTAGGCGTGTTTTACAAACAAAAATGTATGTAGACGGGAACAAAAATCAGCTTCCTTCAAACCAAATAGGAATTCCTTTTATAGCGCCCTTCAGTGCTCCCCGGCCCCGATGACTTCGCTCTCACATCCCGTAAATGATGCTGTCACCCTGATGTCAGACCGATGGCTTCATCTTCGCAGCCCCCGCTGATCTCATGAGCTCGCCTGGCAGCGGCTGCTTTTCTGCTCGTTTGGTCACCGCTTGTCTAACGTCTCCATGCTGGATGAAAACAACACTTTAGAAGAGCACAGGGGTCTGCAAAGTCGGTCCTGGGGGTCATAGTAACTGCAGGTTTTTGCTTAATTAGGAGCCAATCCAGTTAGAAACAGTGAATGCAATAAATCTGAAAGAAATAATGAAGAGTGGGCAGTTTGAACGAGGGAGATAACTAGAATGAAAATGTGTCCTTTTCAGCGACACGTACTTTATTACAAACCAAGCTGCAACCGTTCACACTCTTCGGGTAAGTTTTACACCGAATACTTGTTACGTTGTACCGGTAGCGAGGATGGCAAGATTCACGCCTTCCGGAGACGGGGGATCCCATGCAGGAACACAGCCAGCCTTGGACCCGACGCACACACCTTCACACACACACAGAGACAAGGATAAAGCGGCTCAATGACTCCATACATAATAATGGTTTTAAAATGATAATAATGTATAAATTACGCAAATAGTAATGAGAAAAAACAACGCGTGCGTTGTTCCACTAAGGGCAATAATAATTTACGGACAGTACACAAAAGATACGAACACAGCACTACGCATTAGGCGAAAAACAATCCACACTTACGAACCAACATGGTCCAATCCAGCAGGTGCGGATGATGGAGAACGTGAATTGAAATGTGGACGTTTACCTGAGGGGCGGCCAGGTGGCACAGTGCGTAGCGCTACTGCCTCGCAGTTAGGAGACCCGCGTGGGCTTCCTCTGGGTACTCCGGTTTCCTCCCAAAGGCATGCAGGTTAGGTGCATTGGCGATTCTAATTTGTCCCCAGTGTGTTTGTGTGTTCCCTGCGGTGGGCTGGCGCCCTGCCCGGGGTTTGTTTCCTGCCTTTAGCCTGTGTTGGCTGGGATTGGCTCCAGCAGACCCCCATGACCCTGTAGTTAGAATGACTATAGCGGGTTAGATAATGGATGGACGTTTACCTGAATGCTATGAAAGTTTGGTCCTAATGCATTCCATGTGTCGCTTGAAGATCTGCCCGCCGGACGAATCGCACGAACAAGCACGTACAGGACCAGCACATCAGTCCGGAATGAAACTGTGATCTAATAGTGTGTGTGTGACTCGTAGAAAGAAAGAAACAAACGCACACCGATGAGCGGCGTCTTTTCAACCCCTTTTCAAGCAGGCCGCTTAATTACACTTCTTCCCAACAACCCCTGAGCCCACTGAATCTCCCCAACTGGGGCAGATGGGAGTTGTAGGCAGTTTAAGTAGCGCTGCTACAACGTATCCGTTTGTTTGATCTTTTTTATTGTTTTCGTTAATTTTCACGTCTTTATGTTATATCTCATGGTATCATTTAAAAGTGTGGAATTGTGCTCAGGCCCTTTAATCTTTCTGGGTGCTGCCCCCAAGGAGGCAGGGCCACCCTGACGTCACTACTACTGAGTCCACCCTCTGCCACGTCTCTGCCAGGGTTCCTTCTCTGGAGTTCGGATTCGTTTTTTATGTCTTTTTCATTTATTTTGGATTCTTTGAAATATGTTGATTATGTGCTTCATTCTTTGTTTTGGATTTTGCTTATGTTTGTAAGCTGCCTGTGCTATGTGCCAAGTGTTTTTGTGGGTGGTCCCACCTACTCATTATTGCCCTCCACCCTGTTAATCCAGAGGGCCTCCTACAGTTCCTGACAGTACATTTTAGTCGTGTCCCGGGCTGCTGAGTGAACTTGTGTTTATTATGAATGCTGCTAATTACTGGATCTCTGTCATTTCTGTTTTGTTTTTTGAACTTGCCTTTGGAATCTGTTTTGGGACTTGTTGAATTTGGCCTGCCTTCGTGTTTCAGCCAAGTCCATTTTGCCTTTATGGTCCACAATACCTTATTTCTATATTTTTTTTTATTTTATAAAGATTCAGTGTCTGCCCTTGTTACTAGCCGGGGTTTGAGGTGACATCCCCCTCTAGTGGGTATTAAAGGAAGTGCTTTGGAACTCTTTAATGGTTTGAACTCCAAGTCCAGGACACCCTCTGGCTATGTAAGCCTGCAGAGAAGTCTCTGGAGCTGGGATACTTGTGAGTACTGCTTCCTTATTGGACTTCGTTTTTTTATAATTGTTCTTGCTTTGTGTTCTTACATTTTTTTAACTGTGCATTCAACCTCTTTTTGCTCATTTGAACACTTTTTGTATTTTTTATTTTTGTAAAGTAAGTCTTCTGATTAGAAAGATTTTTTGTTTGCACTTTTTCATACAAACAGAGTTTACAACTATCCTTTCTCTTTTATGGAGTTTTGGGCCATTCAAAGGAACATCCATCCATCCATCCATTATCCAACCTGCTATATCCTAACTACAGTGTCATGGGGGTCTGCTGGAGCCAATCCCAGCCAACACAGGGCGCAAGGCAGGAAACAAACCCCGGGTAAGGCGCCAGCCCACCGCAGGGCACACACACACACCAAGCACACACACCAAGCACACACTAGGGACAATTTAGAAATGCCAATGCACCTAACCTGCATGTCTTTGGACTGTTGGAAGATATCGGAGTACCCGGAGGAAACCTCAAAGGAACATTCCAACCAAAAATGATATTTTTTTTCTATGTTACTTACCCCATGCACTTTGTGGAGGTAGCCAAGAAACTTTTTCAATCTCATGTTTAATGGAGAACGGAGAAAAAAGAAAAACTGTGAAAACGGAGAGTTTTGAAAATGCTGTAATTGCGCCCTGATTTGCTTGTGCTTAGCCCTTCCCTGACTGGATCCTGTGCATTACAACATCTCATCCCCTGACTGGTCACACTTGACGGACACGCACATCCTATTCTACCATAGCAGACACAGAGGAGACGCTGGCCATGGCCCTTGTTATGTTACGACTTGGAGTTCCAAAGCACAAAGTCCCAAAAATGTCCACTACGGGGGTTTTAACCCAACTAGATATAAGTGCAAACACAAGTTCTTATAATATAAAACATTTATTTTTTCAAGATGCTCTGTAACAAGAAAAAAAAAAAAGTTTGCCTATGACAAAGATGATCCAATAGCAAAAAAAAAAAAAAAAAAAAAGTCAAAAATCCAATGATGGAGTCAAAGAACACAGAAGGAGGTCAAAAATCCAGAAAGGCACACAAAGCACAGCAAAAGACCCCAAGAACTCGCCACCTCCAGAGCACAATGAACCACAAGGGGCTGTGGGACCCCCTCTGTCTTTATAGAGCTGAGAGCAGAGCCTTGTCGGCAAAGTCACTTGGGGAACCGAAGCACACGGAATGTAAAAAAAAAAAAAACTAAGAAGAATGAATATAATAAAAAGAAATGTTAACATAAATATGACACAACAGGTACAACTGTGTTTTGGTCAGAATGAATGCTGCATACATCCAGAAAAGGCAAATAATCCATTGGTTGTTACAATTTTGGAATGAATCCTGTGGCTGATATACCATCACCATCCCTTCAAAGATTTTTCCTCCAATGGGCGCATGCAGTTTACATCTACGACATACGCATTTTCGGTCGTTTTAATGGGGACTGAGAGGCTTTCAGAAACAATGTGAGAACGCTAGTGTGGACAGAAACTGTTTTTCCTTTAAAAATAAAAATGTAATAGCAGTAGTATGTGGACGTATAGCCTTAGAGGTTAGAAGGATAACTAGAGTTTTACACCTAAATGGCAGATTGGATTAGTCGAGTGACTGCATTATGCTTCGTCCACACTTAAACGTTTGCAGTTATCGATTTTTTCCCCTGCTAATGTGCGCATGCTCAGTGTCAGCGACCGTGTAGGTCACGTGAGTGTTCAGTTATTTTTAGTGTGAATGGAGATACTTTTGTAAATGATGTGGATGGAGATCTTTTCAGTTTAAACACGCCGTTTTCAAATGAAAGCGTAAATAGGGAGGATGTAGCCTTAGAAGTCCTGTGTTAATCTGCGCCACTGGTGATTTACACGTTTGGTCACATCAGACCAGTTTGTGGCAGAATCGCTCGCAGCTGCAAACGGGCAGGACTTTGTTTAGATTACCAACAGTATGGGAATTTGGCCAAAAAATATTACAATCTAATATCCAATATTATAATTATTTATTATAAGAATAACAGATCCATTATAAAACATCCTTATTTAGATCAATATGGGAAAAACATACAGCATAAAATCAAAATCCAGTAGATTTACTCTTACAGTAACAGAACAGAAGGTCGCCTTTTTCCGCCCTTTAATCTAGTCCAGGGTCCCGGGGGTCCTAAGCCTCTTCTGAACTGAGCGGCTGACTGCAAGGCCGCCAACGTGACTGTGAGGAGGACCTTCTGGTCAGCGGGCACTTTGATGGCGCTCAGGTCATTTCTGTTTGAAGGTGAGGGCGGCAGTGATCTTCTTTCAGCTTTTGATGTCTTATGTTGAAGTCTTGCAAGACAATGCACCGGTCAAGTAAGTCTCGGCGAGTGCGGTCCCGGCTCAGTGTGACCTACCGGACGGTAAACGCCAGGCTCAAATCTCTCGACTTTGTTGCTTTTGAGTGAAAGAATGGCTGGAACTCGGCATGGTGGTCTCCATTTCGTGACAAGAGGAGTGAGTGAGCCGCAGCAGAGCGCTTGTAAGCCGCAGCGCTCGTCTGATTTTCCACCCAGCACGTAACTAATCCGAGCCGCTATCTCCATACTACCCGCCATGCGCGTTTGGACTCAAATCCTTCTTGTGCTGATAAAAGAAAAGAAAAGAAAAGAAAATGAAGCCAAAAATAAAATGGAACTTGACGCAAAGACACCGCGAAAGGGAGGCTCCAAATGTCAGTCAAACACTTTATTAAAAGTCGCTCAGTGGGCGTGCGAGTGTCGGGCTGAGTCCTGCCTTATGCGCGATGCTGCTGAGATGCGCTGCAGTCTCCGGCCACCCTGAACTGGCTGAAACGGGTTAATGATTTCTATGCTGTGTTTAGTAAGAACTTGCAGTTAAGATGGTAAAATTCAACAAGTAGATTAGAAAATGCTACTAGTTTTGTTTCATGTAGATCTGAGATTCTTTCTTTCTTTCTTGGCTGCGTCACAAAACAGTAAAGCAAATAAAATTACACCTCAACAAACGTTAATAAACTGGGTGAGGCAGTCAGTCATCAACAGGAGCCTTGCAAAGCAGCTGGCATCAGCGGGCACAGACAGTCCAGCCCGAGTGGAGAGCACCAGGCTGTTTGGCTGCAGCTCCACGGACACCCTGTGGCCTTCCGGTCACTCCATCCCTGTGAAGGTCGCGTGGACACTGCACTCTGTGACCTGCCTCTGCCATCGTGACCGAAACCGGCGTTGTGTGTAAGATAAGGACACCAGAGAAGAGTAAGTGGACTGCGCGCACAAATCAAATTCAAAAGGGACAGGAGGAGCAACTCATACAAACAGTACTTGGTATTATTTAGCACTAAACATTGTTAAGTTTATAGGGTATGCCAAATAGATATGTGAAAGGCGCTATATGATAGATAGACAGATATGTGAAAGACACTATATAATACTGTAGATAGATATGAAAGGCACTATATAACAGATAGCTAGATGTGAAAGGCGCTATATGATACATAGATAGATAGATAGATAGATATGTGAAAGGCACTATATAATACTGCAGATAGATAGATATGAAAGGCACTATATGATAGATAGATAGATAGTGAAGTAAAAACCTTAGAAAATACTCAAATACAATAACTAAGGATTTCTTCGTCACCGCACTCTGATGGCACCAGAGCGGGTGTTCACAGTGATGCCCAAGGTGAACCGTTTTTGGTTCCCAGCAGATCCGTCCATATGAAGGTTCCAGAAAAAGCCGTTTTATCTATTTAGCCATGAACAGATGATAGCATACGATCTCTCGGCTCAGCTCAGTTTTTCTCGATCTGTTGGTAACCTGCTGTGGTCGCCTAAACATTAAAGATTTCGTTTTTCAAAACGCAATGACCCGATTTCATATCCAGAACGTCTGAACCAGACTGAAATGGTTATTTGTCAAGCAATGTTTCCATGAAGAAGCACACGCGCCATTAGGGGACTCTTATTTTTTTAGAGAGTTCGCTGCTTTCCATCTTTGCCGCCCCCTGCAGGTCTTCTTTCTGCTCTCCGTCCCTGTCCGGTGACCTTATAAGATTCGTTCCTGCTGTTCCAGGCCCAGTGCTCTCCCGCCAGTCCCGCCCCCTAACGACGCTTTAGAGTTCGAAGCGTCCGACTTCTCGTTCCCATTACAGCGCACTCTCCCATTGGTTCCGTCTGCCTGTTTCTCATCAGATTTCCCATCCCGTTCCCTGACTCAAGCAGTCCAGTCTGCGGCTGATCGCTGGGTCCTTGAGGGTGGGGTCTCCAGGATAGGAAGGGCAGAAATCAACCAGAGCTCCACTGACAGGTTGCGCTATCGACCTCACTTGGGGACCCTCTGGTCCCCCCAGCGAAGACGCGGCGCTCTCTTGTCTGCGCAGATGAACGCGCTGTGGTGCACACTGGATGGACTGGTGTATTTTAAACGCTGTTAATGGAGCCCATCATGAAGATGGACACGTGTTCACGTCCTCAAGCGCATGCGCCGCGTAGCCTTAAATTTATCTCCGGCCTTGAAAGATCCATTCATTTTTAGCTCTGCTTTTCCAGGTCTTCAGTATTTGCTGTGGGCTCTCCAAACTGTGTTCAGGTGTCACCTGTTGGCTTTAATTATCCTTGGGATGCGTGGAGGACTTGACTGGAGTCCATGTGGTCTAATGAATTGGTTGGACATCACACGTGTACCTGAGTATAGAAGGTCCAACGATTCGCAGTACATGTCAGGATAAAAATTTCAGCCATGAAGTCCAATGAATATACTGTAGCCATCCGCTATCAAGGTGGTGAGGCACGGATCAGGGCAAGGAGATCAACCCATTTTTAAAGCTTAGTGTGTTCCCAGGAGCACAGCGGCCACAAGAATTGTGACATGGAAGAAGTTTGGAGCCACCAGGGCTCTTCCAAGGGTTGGCCATCCTGTCAAATTAAGTAACCGGGTAAGAACAGGCTTGGTCAGGGAGGTGACCAGTAACCAAATGGTCATTGTAACAGAGCATCAAAAGTCCTCTGCTGAGATAGCAGAACCTGTTGGAAGGACAGCAAGAGTTCATGGTGGAAGCCACAGCTGAGTAAAAGGCATATGACAATTTAAAGGACAAATAGGGCAGGAGGAAGAAGATCCCCTGGTCTGATGAGACAAGAACTTCAGGCAAAATGTCTGGTGAAGACCTAGAAGTGCTCATCACCTGCCTAATACCATATGGTGAAGCACGGTGGTGGCAGCATCACGTGATGGGGACAGAGAGGCTGGTCAGAATGGGAAGCAGGACAAATGCAGGCATGAAAACAGAGAAGTCCTTGAAGATAACCTGCTCCGGAGTGCACGCCACCTCAGAATGGGGCTACCGTACAGCCAAGACAACGCTGGAGTGGCCGCAGAACAAGTCTGTGAATGTCCTTGAGCGGCACCGACCTAAAACCTTTGGGACACCTGAGGAGAGACCTGAAGATGGCAGTTCACAGACTCTTCCCATCCAATTCAATGGAGCTTGAGAGGGTTTACCGGGAAGAAGGGGGGCAAACTGCCCAAATCCAGGTGTGCCAAGCTTGCAGAGATGTACCCATGAAGACTTGAAGGTGGAATTGCTGTCAGAGGGGCTTCTACAAAGTATGAAGTTAAGGGTCTGAATACTCGTATGCGTGAGAGAGTTCAGATTTTGGTTGCCTCCAGTTTTGCTTTAGCGACTGGAAGTCCTTTTAAGGGTTGTACATCCACCTTTGTTCATGGTAAATCGCTGGAGTTCTCCATTAGAAGAGTCGGGAATTCACACAGAAGAAGAGATAAGACAAGGAGCTGACACCCAGATGGTTTCCTAAGGCCCCCCCAAGGGTCTCACCGTGGACCCTCAGAGGGCTGATCCACTTCGCTGCCCCATCTCTCTCTCTCTCTCTCATTCTGCCACCCCTCAGACTCGCAGACCCACCTCAGAGCCCACCATCTACGAGTACCGCACAGAAAGGTGAGACCCCGCTGCTGGCTCGTAAAGATCACACACAATCCACTTTGCGGGGTTTCGAGCTCTGGAGCACCTGAGAAAAGGGCAGAATACGTCACACGCCGCAGGCTCCCGGAGAGCAGGTGACAGCCGACCTAAACTGAAGTGACTTCCATCTCAATGGCGTGTGAGGAGAACGAGAAGCGTCAGATGTGTGGCGCCGGGGAAGACGTGTCCTGCATGAGGTGAAAGTGAGGAGGACGCCAAAGAGAGCGTTCTGCCAGCTCAGACCTGTCCTGCTCGCTCTCGCCGCTGGCTGCCCGGGCAGTGGTCCGCCCCGTCCGCCAGTCCTCACCCCGCCCTGGCCTTGGGGGAGATGGAGACTGTCAGAAGGAATCAGCTGTCTCCCACGCCAGAGAAACGACAGGCCCGAAGGGAAAAAAGGTCAGTTGTGAGCGCTAATTAAATCAGGCTGGGCGCGCTGGCAATGCCAGGCGTCTCATTAAATCCACGGCAGTCAGGAGGGCAGCCGCTCTCATTCCTGTCAGCGAGGTCTGGATGAAGCCCACTCAGCCTGACACCCACCTATTTTTTTTTTCCTGCTGTTTTCTTGTTTTTAAACTTTACATCAGCTTGTACCAGGGTGCCACAGTGCCTTGTGGTCAAACTGCATTTCCCTTACGTAGCCGAGGTGATTGTTGTAACAGGCCACTGCCACCCACTATAGTCTACTTAGCCTGGCAGGGGGGGCAACTGGTCATAAAGGGAAGCCATGACTGAGTAACAAACGTCAGCAATATCCAGAGCTGGAGGTGCCCTCAGGGTACTGGTTACAATGGAAGAGAAGACTGGCATAAAAAGAGAAAAACTGGTAAATCCCCCCAATGTCAATCTTATGGTCACGGTGAAGCTCCGCCTCCTTGCTTCTTCACACAAAAGCCTGCCAAGTCATTTGAGATAAAATGACCTCGAGTGACCTGAGCAGACCGGGGTGGGGACCTTCTGAGCTGAGACGACGGGAAGACCACCTCTGTGTCTCGGGGGTCATGCTGAAAGCACCAGATGGCGTGTGGTGTGCTGGGGAGGCAGCATGAAGAAGAGAGACGCCTCACACCTGGACAAACTGGTGAGGCAGGCAGGCTCTATTGTGGGCACGGAGCTGGGCAGGTTGACATCCGTGGCAGAGCGACGGGCGCTGAGCAGGCTCCTGTCAATCATGGAGAATCCACTGGACAGGATCATCTCCAGACAGAGGAGCAGCTTCAGCGACAGACTGTTGTCACCGTCCTGCTCCACTGACAGACTGAGGAGACCCTGTAGTGGTCCGGTGCCGCTAACATTCACACCGTCAAGCTGACGCCGATTTATTTATTTTTATAGAGGATCCCTGGGACACCCCGAGCCTTGGCGTGCCCGCACACACTCACAAACGGAGACAAAGCATTCTGGGAAATAAAGACAATTAAGAATATAATGAAATTAAATAATATAAATGAAAGCAATAATACCACCCCTGTACCCCTACGGAGATATTACATGAAACTCATAAACACAAACACCACACAGCAAAGTCCATGGAATACAACACCGGATATAATGAGAGATGACGAGAGTAAGTCCAGAGATCTGCACGCTGAAAGGAAAGGAAAAACCAGTCCTACCAGTAGACACTGTAAGGGGGAAGACGGATGGATGGTTCAGGAGCGCTCCTACACTGACGGGAAAGCCGTGAATCCACAATCAGTCCTCAGCACACAGGTAGACAGACGACGATCGAGACCCCAACAACGAATACAATCCAGGACACAGCGACTAAATATGACGTAATTAACAGAAGGCAGTCCGACAGGCGAACGACACACACAATACAACAAAAAACACTTTTTCCTCCTTTTAAACCCCTCTGACCACCTTTGACCCCAACAACCCCTGCAGGGACTGCTGGGAAATGCAGTTTTAATTCATAGTAGCGCAGCTATAACCCCGCACTATGCGACTCTTCAGTTCCACCGGGGGGGTAAACGTTAACATTATACAAGGTTATTGTCTGTTATACCTGCATTGTTATCACTCTTTAATTTAATTTAATTTAATATTGTTTTTATCAGTATACTGCTGCTGGAGTATGTGAATTTCCCCTTGGGATTAATAAAGTATTTATCTATCTGCCATATAGTGCCTTTTATTCTATCTATCTTCTATCTGATATTATTGTGTTATCATTCTTGATCATTATTCAGAACTTGTGTTATTTAGTCTTATCAGGATGGTGACCTCATCTCACAGGGCTTACTGTGCAGACTGAACAACACGTCCGCAGTTATTTGAAGAAATGGAATCAAGAGATGGAGCAAAGTCAGAAAAGAAAGAGAACTTTGTCTGCCACTTAACATCTGCAGATCTGCTTACCGACTTTCACCACACCAATGAGCCCCCAGGTCTGAGCACTGCTCACGGTGGAGGTGGTGCACTGCTGCAAGAACGTGGGGGTCCACATCCACAGATAGATGTGAAAGGCACTATATAATATAGATAAACAGATGTGAAATGCACTATATCCTTATATATAATTTGTTACTACCCGTATGTATGGCGTTCGCGTCAATACCTCGACTCAATACAAGTTAGAACCACGCAATGGGACTCTGCCTCGTATCACCCCTCCCTCACTCCCCACACCACTGCTATCTTTGTTCATAGCCTTGTCACTTCTCGTCTGGATTATTGCAATTCCCTTTTCTTTGGTCTTTCTCGCAAATCCTTATATATAATTTGATACTATCCGTATGTATGGTGTTCACGTCAATACCTCGACTCAATACAAGTTAGAACCATGCAATGGGACTCTGCCTCTGTAGTTTGAACATCACGTGGCACACGCGGACGCAGTATTGCGTGATTGGCTAAGAATGTTCGAACGCTTCAGTGACGTCGCTGGACGGCCGAGTATAGTAAGTCGGGGTTGGTTCGAGCAGATAGCAGTAAGTTCGGTTGGTTTGGTGGGGCGTACTTTCCAGGACTAACATCGTCGACTGACTTAAACCCTTCGACAGCTCCAGAACCGTAAGTAATGTAGAACGTATCGCCATTTGCTTGGTACGTTGAAATCTATCTTTGGGCAGTTCAGTTTTGGCATCCGCCCTTCTGACTTCTATTGGCAAACTGAGTAAGAATGGCTGGGTATTAACAACGGTCGTTGTTTAAATTTTAGCCGATCTCAGATCTAAAATGACCACGCCAACATAATTATTACTCGGACTCTGATTAGAGTCGTATACAGTAACAGTTTGTTTTGAAAATGTATTAGCCAGAAAAACTCAAATGAGGTGCGCCGAAGAGCTGAGTTCACGTCTCGCAGCCCCGTTTAAACAGGAAGCTCTTCATTATATCGGCCGAAAAGGTTAATTTTAAGCACAAATCAGTGCCACGATAATGAAATCATTTCAAGGACTTAACAAAACAAATAATTCTTTGCAGAGAAAGTATGGATTTCACAAACGTAGAATTTGTAGCCCGATTCGATCGGCTCCCAGTGGTCGCTAGTAATAGATAATATATTATATAGATAGATAGATAAATAGATAGATATGAAAGGCACTATATAATAGACTGGGCTTTCATGCACGCTCAATGCACACATACATACACACACACGTTCATAAATCCATTTTTACAAACATAAATATCCACCAGAATGAGTAAAAAGAAAGAAAACGTCTGACTTGGCAGTGCCAGTCCGTCATGAACTGAAGAGTGAGGGTCTTAGCACAACAATACTCACAATGGCCACTAGAGGGAGGAAAACCATCAAACCCTGGCTAGTAACAGGAGAGCAGATGATGAAGGCGCTCTAACAACAGTGCTGCTCCAAAGAGCACATACGGCGCAAGGAATTGCCTGAAAAAACAAAAGGATTTGTCCCAACACGTGTTACAAAACATGGGTCAAAAATAAAATGGAGCAAACAGATCACAACAATCCAGACGTCCATCAAGCAAACGGAAATCCAAGATAACCCACCAAATTCAAGAGCTTTTAATGAACAGCAAGAGACTTGGCGTTTTCCACAGCCTTTAATGGGCCTTGTGGTTATGGAAAGGTGGTGCCATCTCTTGGGGGACCACCCACGAAACACATGGTACGTAAAAGAGGCTGCATTAACATAAAGACACTAAATGAACAGCAATGTTAACATAAGAAATGAACACAAAAGAGACATTTAAATCCCACCCAGGGTGGGCCTGGCTAAAACACAATGCAGTCCCAGTGAGGCGCTATACAGTTCTTGATGTGTTGGTCCTCAGTGCTGGTGCGTCACAGAAAGGACATGCAGCGTTGTTCATAATGTCCCTCAGTTTTGTCTCAGTTCCACTAGCATGTCCATCTTTATAAGTGAGTCTGCCCTTTAATTAGCTTGTTGATTCGGTGGTCCTCTCACCACACTGGCCATCACAGAGCAGTAGAGGATGTGAAGGATGTCACATCTGACATTAAAGGAGCTCAGTCTTCTAAGGAAGAAGAGTCTTTTCTGCACTTTCTTCTGCAGTTCCTCTGTGCTCTGAGACCAGTCCAAGCTGTCATTAAAGTGGACCCCAAGTACTTGTAGAAACGGACCACCTCTACATTGACTCCCTAAGCAGTGATCAGACATTGAGGCTCTTTGGTGCGGTGAAAGTCCATAAGCAGTTCCCTTGTTTTGCCAGAGTGTAGTTGCAGACAGCCCTTTAGATGTTTCTCCTTTGTCTTATCCCCCTCATTCATAGACCCCAAGAGTGCAGAGTCATCTCAAAATTTCTGCAGGTGCCATGACGGGCCTGTTCATATGGTGGGCCACTGCTGCTCACACAGTCCTGGAGTCTCACAAACCACCTTACAAGAGAGCAGAATGAGAAGAGTAAAATATTTAAAAAATAATTCAAAAATTGCTTAACGATACGAGACAGCTCCATGTAGACCACAGCCACCTTTGTTATGGGGGTCTGTTTAGTGCACGAATTTAGAGGTCACTCCTGAGACCTGGGGTTTGAATAAGCTTGGTGTCCCTCTTGTGTGTTATTAAAGGGGACCAAGAGAGGTTGGCATCAAGGAGGGCATCCATCCATTATCCAACCCGCTATATCCTAACCACAGGGTCACGGGGGTCTGCTGGAGCCAATCCCAGCCAACACAGGGCGCAAGGCAGGAAATAAACCCTGGGCAGGGCGCCAGCCCACCGCAGGGCACACACACACCAAGCACAATTTAGGATCGCCAATGCACCTAACCTGCATGTCTTTGGACTGTGGAAGGAAACCCACACGGACACGGGGAGACACGCAGGGAGGACCCGGGACGCGAACCCAGGTCTCCTAACTGTGAGGCAGCAGCGATACCCACTGCGCCACCGTGCCACTCATGGAGGGCATCTGCTGGTAAACTTGTAAAAAGAGCGTGTGTGTGTGTGTGGATGGGGGGATCCATTGGCAATTTCTCCAGGTGGTCCTTTTTCATTCGTAGACTCTGAAGTGATTGACTTGGATATATCCTGGGAAAAACATCCATCCCACCAAGGGCTGGTGTCTCTCTTGAGCCCATTGCGGTGGTACAGTCAGGCTTCAGGGTCCCTGTAACCCTAAAATGAAAAAAAGAAAGAAAGTTAAATGAAGTAATGCATGGATGGATAAAAATCCAAAGCGGCTCAGTGGCCAGAGCGATTTATAACATACATCTACTGATGCCCTTCTGCACTTCATCATGATGTTCTTCATCAAGTGTTCCAACATCAGACAGCCTCACCCAGGCATCCCGACCAGAAATGATCGGTTCTCAGCACTACGACCGCAAATCACCCCTTTTAATCCAAAGCCATCTCGAGGCGATGTCTGTGGCTTCCCTGATGGCCTTTCTTCCAATAATCTCTGCACCCGCCAACTGCACTGAAGCACTGAATTCAGGGCACTCCGATTATCTCGGTCCTCGTTTCTCTGTTGACCGTTCGGTAGGTAACTCGTTTCATTCGATCCACGTCTGAGTGCTCTCATCTCACGACTTCGTCGTTTCTCCCGTCTGCTCTCCATTGCGCTCTCAGTCGTGAGTCAGCAGCCCGGCGTTTCAGCACCACGAACCTGCGGACAGCTCCTCGGCGCGCCGCTCCTCTCCATTGCGCTTTTTATTTTGCTTTGCCGTCTCCTTCAGTGCGGCACTTTTTCTCGGCAGACATCTTTCTTTCTTTCTTTCTTTCTTACTTTCTTTTGTTTTTGTTCTTCTTTCCCGAGTGATAACTCGACTCACTACCACAGAATTACTTCATGCCAGGTGGTTTCAGCTTTTTTTCCCTCCCTGAAGGTAAATCTTTAATACAAAAAGAGACAGACGGGGAGATTAGACGAGCGGATGTGCTGTTAAATGGCAGCGTTGACTTATCTCCCTTGTAATCTCCCTGTTTCCTCGTGTTGCATTTATTTAATTTATTTATTCGCTTTGCCTTGAATTTTGTGATAGAGCTCCTTCAGAAAGGTGCTATATAACAGAGCAGTGGGGTTTGGAACTGACGTGCTGGTTTAGGCAGTAATTTCAGGCGAGGCAGAATGAGGTCTGTTTAGGCTCCTCCCACTCTACCTTTTGGGTTGGGGAGGTCTTGGTGACATTTTCAGGGCGTGCGTGAGCTGCGATATTCTGGTTCAGGAAGAGAATGGACGAGGATCGCCGCTTTTTATTGACTCGTCTCATATAACAGAAATAAATTGTGCCCATGTTATTGGAAGGGCCAAGTGAAAACGTTATAGCATATTTCATTTCTATTGGTTTTACTGTCTTCAGTACTGATACAAGATCTCTTCGTGTTCGATGCTTTTGGTAAACTCTCATCTTTGTCCGTTAGCTGGGCGTGGCGGCAGATCGCACCATTCACTCTAAACCAATACGGGCGAAGAACCCGAAGAGACGCGATCGGCAAACGCTAAAGAGCTACGGATTGGTGTAACGTTCTCCATAAACTTTTTTGGACACAGTGACAGTATAGGGGGGGGGGGGGGTCCAGTCGTTACCTGTCGCTAGCCCGTACTTCGCTCTGTCTTCGTGCTTTTTGATGTCTCTGCTCATTCACATTCGGACTCGTCTTTCCTTTTCTCATTTCACGCTTCGTTTTTCAACTTCTTTCTCAAGTTCTAATTGCTGGTCACCCGGCGAAGAATTCATTTTAGGCTAAATAAATTCCTGATGGGACTCTCTCAAAGTAAATACGTTTTAAAGGATATTCTTGTTGAAGCCTAATGACATGAGCGACACTGACATCTATAAATATAAATGCTGCTCTGTTACACCCGGCACTGGCAGACGCCGGACACTACCAGCTGTAACACCCGCCGAAGTGGGTTGAAATCTAAGTAATCAATGCAGACCTCGGCTTTAACACCACAAGTGCACCACCTGTTGGAGTGTATATAGTAATGCATAAGTAAACGCCAGAAATTTGGCCCTTGAGCAAGGCCCTTAACCTGCAAGTGCTTCGCCCAGGGTATGACGTTAATCTGCAAGCAGGTCCACCAACTTAAAGGGAACACTCGGGGGTTGGTGGCAGGATTGACACTCCACTCCAGCCACCACTGAAATAAAAAAAAAAAACTCACAGTGTATCACCTGCTGCACTCGGTCACCTGCAGTCGTGTGATGGGTGCGGCAATGCGCCTCCCAACAGTAATAAAATGTGTTGCTTTTGCATTCCAAAAAATGGTGCATCACATATATTTAAAGTAATAAAATGCATTACTACTAAATCTTTGTGATACATCACCTGTTGGAATGACTAAAGTATTGTCTGTGTCTCTCATGCCATTTGGTATGGGATTTGTAAAACAGTGTGTAATGTTTGTGATGCACCATCTGTTGGACTGACAAATGCAAAGCATATGTCCCTATTGCATACTGTTTGGTATAGGATTTGCGAAAGCAGTGTTCATGATTGGGATGCACCATCTGTTGAAATGTTGGCACAACATGATAGATAGATAGAAAGATAGATAGATATGAAAGGCACTATATAATACATCTTATTTACATCAAACAATCTTCATCTTGTAGGTTATAATTTCAGTTTTATCTAAAAGTGAAAGACTTCCTGGTAAAGCCATTCATATTCTAAACTCATAAGATCACAAGATCCTGATACAATTATGGACTCAGTTTTTAATGCTGGATGGACTCTCTCAAAGTAAATATATTTTAAAAGATATTCTTGTTGAAGCCCAATGCTGCTAATGTTACACCCGGCACTGGCAGACGCCGGACACTACCAGCTGTAACACCCGCCGAAGTGGGTTGAAATCTAAGTAGCCTAATCAATGCAGACCTCGGCTTTAACACCACAAGTGCACCACCTGTTGGAGTGTATATAGTAATGCATAAGTAAACGCCAGAAGTTGGGCCCTTGAGCAAGGCCCTTAACCTGCAAGTGTTTCGCCCAGGGTATGACGTTAATCTGCAAGCAGGTCCACCAACTTAAAGGGAACACTTGGGGGTTGGTGGCAGGATTGACACTCCAGCCACCACTGAAAAAAAAAAAAAAACTGACTAAAGCATTGCCTGTGCCTCTCATGCCATTTGGTATGGGATTTGTAAAGCAGTGTTCATGTTTGGGATGCACCATCTGTTGGAATGTTGGCACAACATGATAGATAGATAGATAGATAGATAGATAGATAGAGTGAAAGGCACTATATAACAGATAGATAGATAGATAGATAGAGTGAAACGCACTATATAACAGATAGATAGATAGA
>JANRMT010062829.1:52169333-52230785 GCA_026402145.1 Polypterus bichir lapradei
TGGACTTCATGTTGGGATTAATTTTCTTTTTTGCCTTATTTTTGTCCAATTCCCATTTTTGGTTCCATTTGCTGAATACAAAATAGCTCCTTCATTATTATAAAGATTCTTTGTTTGGACTTGTCTCATCTAACCTGAGGTTACACTGTTTCAGTCCCTAGAGGGACATTTTCATAGAGTCTGGGGACATTTCATACATTTTTAACTTAAAAAGCCAGCCTCCCATTTTGGGCCCGTGCAGGCCGAAGCCTGCCTGTGGGGTGTTGGGACTGGTAGCCCGAGGTCAGGCTATAACTGGTCAAGCTAAAGAGGGTCCCTGCCTGCTGTAAATTTTTTTTGGACGCTGGGTGGATTTGCTAATAACATATGTGCTGGTACTTCCTAACTGATTTATTCAATTTGGGGTGGGGTTGGGGGGCTTCTCCTTGACCTTGCTTTCTTCTTCTGATTCCTTCACTCTAAAATCTCTCTGTCTGTTTGGAGGGAGAGCAGTCTGATGAGTGACCAGTACATTGGTGAGCATTTCATGATAATATAAAGACCTGCATGTCCTGTCCAAGTCACTGTGTCACCATCCCCACCTGAACTAATGAACGAAGAGTGAGGGCTTCACACTGGATTGTCACCACACTGGTTTCCTATTTTACTTTTTAATTTTCTGTAGATCTGAGGCAAATTTGGGTGAAATACCGTGTTTCCCCAAAAGTAAGGCCTAGCAGTAATTTCTGATGTACAGCTAATATAAGCCCTCCCCTGAAAATAAGACCTACTGCTAATCCGCCATTTTTGCATCTGTCCTGAGAGCTGCTGTATTTAGCCTAAAAGCTGCCCTGGTTACACTTGACATTGCAATAAACAAGCCATTCAAGGACCATGTGTGAATAGAAGTCAATGATTACACTGAAAACCGAATGGATAGACATCAGCGGGGGAACTTTGTGAAGCCTAAGCTGCAAGAGGTGGTGACTTGGGTGAAGAATTCATGGGATAAAAATCACTGAAAGCTGTGCTGCCAATGCACTACGAGCAGGTTACCTGGACAAGAAGTGTTCATTTAAGGAGAGCAGTATTACTGCTCATGAGAGATTGGGGCCATTAATTCTGAAGGAATTAGAGTCAAAAGAAATCCAGGAAGGAATTGCAGGTTCACATATGGAGAGTTACACTGTGATGATATTCTAGAAGAAGATGACACGATTGTATTTGAATAAATGTAGAAGCAGTTAACATACGGTAGTTTGTATGACATGAATACATGTTGATTGTTAAACCAGAGTTAACATAGGAGGGGGTGCCAAGGGAGTCCATGATACCGGTAGCCCTGTGCTGGCCGGGGCTTTTGGGGTGCACGTTTTTCCTGCTGCGGTGGGTGAGTGTGGATTAGCTTTCAACCTCGTTTTTTGCTTCTTCTCGTTCTTTGTGGTTGGCGTGTGGCTGTGGGCTTTTGTTTCCTGCTGGGGAGGGGTGCTGCATTTCACCTTTTTTTTAGGCGAGAAAAATCTTTTCTCGTTTGGGAAGGGGTGAGGTGCAACGTTTTTCCCTGGTGGGAGTTCGCAGCTGCACGCTGGCCGCAGGGATCGAGAACGGCAGGAGACGGGGTTGAAACTTGGGGCACTACCTGTGCTTGCCTGCCGTGGCGAGGGAGGTGTGTGCTCCAGGGGCTCCGTCCAGCGCGATGCTATTGTGGATTCTTTTGGGTACCCCCTCGTACAGTAGTCTGTAGAACATGAATAC
The DNA here is from genome assembly GCA_026402145.1 of Polypterus bichir lapradei. Lineage (NCBI taxonomy): Eukaryota > Metazoa > Chordata > Cladistia > Polypteriformes > Polypteridae > Polypterus > Polypterus bichir. The sequence continues at coordinate 52,171,068 of JANRMT010062829.1, forward strand.
CGTACATGTTGATTTGATTGTTGAACAGGCGTTAACGTACCAGCAGTTTGTACCATATAATTATTGAACGGGAATAAATGTACTTTACTTTTTTGAACTTCAATAAAAATAAGACCTACCCGAAAATAAGCCCTAGTGCATTTTTTGGACCTGAAATGAATATAAGACACTGTCTTATTTTCGGTCAAACACGGTAGTTAAATGAACAACAACCAAACTAGATGTATCTTTAAGTTAAGTTTAGCATGAGAGCTTACCAAGAAATCGCACGATTCTACGAAGGAGCGGGTTGAAGTAGCAGCAGTCCCCTGTAGTGATGGTCTTCTCTCGTTCACCGTCTATCTTGAGGATGAAAGCCGTTAATTCACCTGCCAGGATCTGACAAGAAAAAAAAAAAAAACAGGCAAGAGATTAAAGTGAAGCAGGCAGCTTTCATTCTTAGGGTCATGCGACACTCAGGGGGAAGGCGCTTTATTCACTCGGCATTGGCCAGCCTTCATGATCCTGCCTAAGTGAAGCCAGGCTGGGTTGTTTTCAGGAAGTTACAAAGTGCAGCTCATGGGGATAACGCATGAGGACTAATACAGTGCTACCCTGTCTCACGTGACGTGACGGAGCTCCAACTCCTGGCAGTAAGCCTCCACGTCTGTCACCACCATCAGGCACTCAGAAGAGTAAAGGAAATGAAGCAAGTGCCAAGCAGCAGACAGTCGTGCATGAGGGAGTCCATGCTGCTTCTCCACAGGTTTTCATTTGGCTCTATAGATAGCGAAACAGAAACTGGGGTAAATTATAGCAATTTATTCCTCAACTTTGGAGACCCATGAAAGTAACCTTATATTTCATTTATTTAAATCAGAAGACACGGAGGACAGTTTCAGAGATTTTGATATCTCGTACTGTTCTGTAGATCCATCACCTGCTTTCTGACATTGCACTCTTCTACCAAAAATCAAGTGAGTGGCCACTTTATTAGCTCCACCTACTCATTAATGCAAATCACCTGCTTCCCCAAACAGCCAATCATGAGGCTGCAGTTCAATATACAGTGGGGGGAAAATAAGTATCTGATCCCCTGCTGAATTTGTAAGTTTGCTCCTTTACATAGAAATGAACAGCCTCTGATGTTTATGGTAGTTTCATCTTGATGAAGAGAGACAGAATATCAACCAAAAATCCAGAAAACAACACATTACATCAAAGTTATAAATTGATTTGCATGTCATTGAGAGAAATAAAGGATCTGATCCCCTACAACCCAGCCACAATTCTGACTACCACAGATGGCCAATCAATCGATTGATCAATTCCAGATACTCCTGATCTCAACTTGTGATGTGTATAAAACACACCTATCCACAGAATCCATTTCTTCCATTCCAACCTCTCCACCACCAGGGGGCGACACCACAGAGTCTTAAGTTCGCCAGTGAACATCAGGGCCTGTACGTGTGCCTTCTTGAGCAGGGGGACCTTGTGAGCACTGCAAGATTTCAATGCATTACGGTGTAGTGTGTTACCAATGGTGTTCTTGGTGACTATGGTGGTCCCAACTGCCTTCACATCATTAACAAGCTCCTCCCATGTAGTTCTGGGCTGATCCCTCAGCTTTCTCGTGATCATCCTCACCCCATGTGGCAAGTCTTTGCATGGAGCTCCAGACTGAGGTTGCTTGATGATCATTTTAGATTTCTTACATTTCTGAATAATCGCACCAACAGCTGTCACCTTCTTGCTGGTGGTCTTGTAGCCCATTCCAACCTTCTCTCTGACATCCATTGATAGCTCTTTGGTGTCGCCCCCTGGTGGTGGAGAGGTCTGAAAGGAAGAAATGGATTCTGTGGACAGGTGTGCTTTATACACATCACGAGCTGAGATCAGGGGTATCTGTGATTGATTGGCAATCTAAGGGAGGCAGAATTCGGGCTGGGTAGTACAGGATCACATCCTTATTTCACTCAATGACATGTAAATCAATTATTAACTTACGTGATGTGTTTTTTTCTTGATTTTTGGTTGATATTCTGTATCTCTTCATTAAAATGAAACTACCATAAACATTAGAGGCTGTTCATTTCTAAACAGCAAGCTTACAAATTCAGCAGGGGATCAGATCATTATTTCCCCCACTGTACACACACAGGGACACCGTGAAGAGGCTCAGTTGTCCTTTGAGCAAACCTTGGAATTGCTGTTGGATTTACAGGTTGGGGGGCCCCGATGTGCAGACCTTGATTGAGCAGACTTGGCAAGGCCATTGTAACAGAACAAGGTTGCATTAGTTTATGAATGCAATGTTCAGTTCACATTACTATAGTAAAACATTTTACAATAATCCAGCAGTTAAGAATTGCCATTATAGGTCACTATACGGTTTGTATTAGTAAAACGAATACAGTAAACTATTAAACTTGTAGCATCAATCCCCTTAGATTGAACAATTCTAATCAAAGTAATATCCATATGATCTTATTGTTAACTAGCCAAAGCAATGCAGAGGTATAAATAAAACGGGGAATATCTGCCTTTTGGCAATTCAACAGGGCTAAACGCGACTCACGATGGGAGAAAAAGACGCACTCTTAGAAATAAGATGCAATCCAGTGAGATGATGAAACGCTTATCCGAACGCCGTATGTACCCGTGGTCTATGATGAGACTGCAGTCTGGCTGCTACCCAGCATTGTCCTCCCATCAGCCCCTGTGCACTCCTGCTGCCTGATGGGAACTGTAGTCCTAGCGTTGGCCCCATTGTTTTGGTTGCCCTCCTCCCATTCTAACGCCTATCCCTGATCTGACACCTGGCCTACAGCACCCATGGAAAGTCAGTCTCATTCTCGGGTATCGACTGTTGCTTGATGTGCGGAAAAAAAGAAAAGATTTTAGAGGAAGGGATGCGATGTAGCAACATGTGTAAAAAGACTTTCTGAATTCACTGTATGTTCATATTGGAAGCACAGTAGAGCTTTGCTGCTTCGTTACTTCAATGCCCTGGCTTCATGTTTCTCCTGAGTTTGCATGTTCTCCTTGTGTCAGTGTGGGGTTCCTCCTGGCATTCTGGTTTCCACTCACAACCCAAACATGTGAACACTGGATTAACTGGAATTGGCCAGAGTAAGTGAATATGCCCTGTGATGGGCTGGTGTCCCAAACATACCAGGATAGGCTCCAACCCCGCAGTGACCCTTTAGGCTGCAGAACATGGATGGACGGACAGCTGAATTCAACAGCTCAACATGGCAGGCGGTGAGCATGAGCACTGCAGGCCACGAAATGCGTCTGTCAGGATTCGGGGGCCACAAATCACAGACAACGATTTGCATGTGGTCGGCAGTTTCACGATCAGAAGATTGTAAATTCTTTTCTTTCTTACTCTTTTTCATCCTCCATACTGTTAACATTTTCTTTTGCTCAGATTTTGAAATGACCTCTTAGAGCAGCACGGCACAACTGGAGATGCGTCGATCAATGATTTCAACTTCCAGCAAGCAGTTACACTCTGATCCAGGGTCTCCTTCCCACTCCGCCAATTCCCCCCTTTGGTACTTTGGCCAAGACAGTTTGGATATGTAGACTCCAGCGGCCAGTGATAAGACTCTCTGATAAGACACCTCACATTTTTTTAGATGATGCGTGGGATTCTTTATTCCAACCGACGCCAACGCTTGGAGGAGCTGATCAATCAAGGAGAGGCTTCAGCGGCATTCACATGCAAATATGGGCCTCCTCTGCATTTGCGTAAGTGTGTGTGTGGGCCTGTGCGGCTATCTCTCTCTCTCAAGAGCTTACGGCTGGCAGAAGAAGAGGAGGATGGACGGAAGCAGGAGGAACGGAAGAAGAAATGGAGGCCAGATGAAAGAGGAAAGCTGGCTGGCCCCTGCCTCCACTGAGCAGACCCCTCAGACGCCTTAGGAAACAGAGGAGAATTGTGAGCTGTCGTCGGACGTCTGAGGAAGTAGAGCCACGGGTGAGGATTCTTGACAAGGGGCAGAATGTGTTGTGCCCACTTGAGGTCATCAGTGGTGCTCATTCAGCGAAACTCCATTTCTAATTATGCAGCACCTCTCTGAAACCCGAGGATTCTCTGCACAATATTAAACAACAAAGCCCTAATGACAACTTGTATCTCACCGATGTAACAGCCCTAGTGGTGCTGATGACAGTGTGGTCTGCCACTTGCTTCCTGAAGCCTATGTCCGGCTCCTTGGTGGGGTTGGCTGACACTGTGGCACCACAACGTCAGATGGCACACCTCTCCTCTGTAAGCCGTCTCATCATCACTGGTGATTGTTAGGGTCGCTTCCCTAGCTTATGTTTAAATTGCTTTGTTCACTTGTCATTATTGTTCACTGCTTTCCATTATTTTTTTAATAATTATGTTACCTGACAAAGACAGGAAATTAAGAGTACGTTTGGAAATATTTGATGTCTCTTGCCTTAAGTGTCCTACTTCTTTCCTTGGTATCCTTGTGTGTCTTGGCCAGCACTTCCTCTCTCTATAGTGCTCCCGTAAAGCCTGCTTGTCTGACTCTGTCATTTCGAGGTGCCCTGCTCGCCTCCTGTTTGACTACCACCAATAGTAGAAGGGCCCTGTGGTGAAAACATCATTTGTATTCTCACGTGAAAGCGATCCTTAGAGTTCCTTCTACGCCTTTCCTCATCGGTATTCTCGTGTGTCTGAACCTGTCCTTGCTGACACTCTCTCTCTCGAAGGCGTTCCCATAAATCCTGCTTCTCCGACTCTGTCATTTCGAGGTGCCCTGCTCTCCTCCTGTTTGAATACCATTAACAGTAGATGGACCCCCATTACCCGCGGTGAAAACAAATACTTACCGTCTCTGAAGGTGACTCTCTGGGCTCCTCTGATGTCATTCCTCCTCGGTATCCTTGTGTGTCTCAAGCTGTCCTTGCTGGCACTTCCCCTCTCAATGGTGTTCCTATAAAGCCTGCTTCTCCGACTCTATCATTTTTTTTTTTTTTTGCTCGCCTCCTTTCTGCTTCCTTCTTCCTCTCCTCTGGTCCCCATTACTCAGTGCGAAAGCATCATTTGTATTCTCAAATGCTTCCCGTCCTTGAAGCTGACTCTCAGTGTTCCTCCTACGCCTTATCTCCTCAGTATACACCTATGTGTCAACCTCTCTAGCCCAGCACGTCCTGTGTCGCTCGCGTTAGACTGAACAATCAAAGCCTGACACACACAAACACAGACTGTAGACTTTTATTAAACAGTGGTGCCTTGGTTTGCAAGCATAATTCGGTCCGGGATAGTACTTGTATATCAAAGCAAATTTCCCTATAAGAAATAATGAAAACTGAGATGATTTGTTCCTCAACCCAAAAATATTCATATAAAAATGATTAATACAAAATATAAAGTAAAAATACATAAAACAAATTAACCTGCACTTAACCTTTGAAAAGAATCATGGCTGGAGTGAGGGAGATGAAAGAGAGGAGAGGAGGAGGAGGAGGAGGGTTATTGTGTAGGACGACTTTCACTCTAACAGAATCTCTGCTATCTGTTGGCTGACTGGAATCTTTTTCTTTTTTTGCAACTTTAACAAGGAAACCTAACGACAGCTGCTTTTGCCTCCTTTTGAGGATTGCATGGAAATGGGACATTGCATTGTCGTTAAACAGACTCATCGCTCGCACAGCTACAGCCTTATTGGACACAAAGTAAAAAATGCTTTACACACACACACACACACACACACACACACACAGTGCTATACTAAACAGTATACAAGTGAGGCACGCCAACTGAGAATGAACATGGGAGAAGATTACCCACAATCCCACAGTGAGAGAGAGAGAGAGAACCACCATCGGCTCAGTTGTGATCACGTGACGCTCGGCAGACAAAGCGTATACGTACTACTCGCATTGCAAGACCTCACTTGTTTATCACGTTAAAATTTATTAAAAATTTTTCCTCGTCTTGCAAAACACTCGCAGACCAAGTAACTCGCCATCCAAGGTTTTACTGTATACTAGGTCACTTTGGACTGTTCCTTCATTAGTTGTCTAATTATGTAGTTATTACTTAGTTATGATACACTATCTATATGTGTTTTGCAGTTCTTCCATGCTACTTGCATTTTGTGGGTGGCTCCCAAGAGGCGGTGCTACCTGTCCATCACTGTTAAGGGACCACCATCCCCCCGAACACCCCAGAACGCTAAAAGCTGGTTGACAGGTGAAGTCCAGGCGGGTCATTTTCAATGTTCTCTGGTGGAGTTGATTTCTGAAGTGAAGTTTTGCTTTCCTCTTATTACTGCTGGACAACTTTGTGCTTTTGCTTCTGCATTACAAATTTCATTTATCAATTTGAATTTGGTGTTTATCCCATTGCCTGTTTTTGTGACTCTTTTTAGAGCCTTTGTATTCTTTTCATTTAATAAATAATTTTAGAGTATTTATAAAGATTCTCTGGAGGACTGAGTTTGTGCTCAAGTTAAAGGTTTTCCCACAGTTTTCCCCTTTCCCAAAAAACAGTTTGAACTATTAAGATTTCTTAGTATACATTTGAAATTTGAAGTTAAAAGTTCATTTTTATCCCAGTGTAGGCCAAAGCCAGGCAACATTGTGGCAGCCAGGCTGCCTTTTTGTGCACTTCCTCTGGACAGGCTGCTGGGACGCAGGCTGATATCTGGGGCACTTACACCACTTTGGTCAATTTATGAGACATGATGGCAGCAGAGAGATCGAGCCTATGGTGGTGGTGTCATCAGCAAAGTTTATGATGGAGCTGCAGCTGTCATATGTGAACAAAGAGCACACAAGAGAGTTCAGCACCCTGACGCCTGCACTGAGACTCAGGGTTTAAGTTCGAGTTGTCATCTGTGCTTACAACATGCTGTAAACCTACTGCTTCCTTTCCACCCTCCTCAGTTACTAATTGCATAGCAGAAATCAAATCCTGGTTTTCTTCAAATTTTCTTAAATTAAAATAGTGACAAAACTGAGGTTCTCCTCATTGGAACAAAATCAACATTATCCAAAACTGATCATTTTTCATTTGTTATTGATAATTCCTCTGGGTGTCATCCTTGACAGTACTTTATCTTTTCAGTCCCACATCAATAACATCTCCCGGTCTGCTTATTTCCACTTGCGTAACTTTAATCGTATTCACCCCTCCCTCACTCCCCACACCACTGCTATCCTTGTTCATAGCCTTGTCACTTCTCGTCTGGATTATTGCAATTCCCTTTTCTTTGGTCTTTCTCGCAAATCCTTATATATAATTTAATACTATCCGTATGTATGGTGTTCACGTCAATACCTCGACTCAATACAAGTTAGAACCATGCAATGGGACTCTGCCTCTGTAGTTAGAACATAACGTGGCAAACGTGGACGCAGTATTGCATGATTGGCTAAGAATGTTCGAATGCTTCAGTGACGTCGCTGGACGGCTGAGTATAGTAAGTCGGGGTTGGTTTGAGCAGATAGCAGTAAGTTTGGTTGGTTTTTGGAGGGGCGTACTTTCCAGGACTAACATCGTCGACTGACTTAAACCCTTTGACAGTTCCGGAACCGTAAGTAATTTAGAATGTATCGCCATTTGCTTGGTACGTCGAAATCTATCTTTGGGCAGTTCGGTTTTGGCATCCGCCCTTCTGACATCTATTGACAAACTGAGTAATGATGGCTGGGTATTAACAACGGTCGTTGTTTAGATTTTAGCCGATCTCAGATTTAAAATGACAACGACAATATAATTATTACTCCGACTCTGATTAGAGTCGTAAAATACGGTTTGTTTTGAAAATTTGTGTGCCGGAAAAAATCAAATGAGGTGCGCCGAAGAGCTGAGTTCACGTCTCGCAGCCCTGTTTAAACAGGAAGCTCTTCATTATATCGGCCGAAAAGGTTTATTTTAAGCACAAATCAGTGCCATGATAACAAAATCATTTCAAGGACTTAACAAAACAAATAATTCTTTGCAGGTAAAGTATGGATTTCACAAACATAGAATTTGTAGCCCGATTTGATCGGCTCCCAGTCGCTATCTCTTTATAAGCTTCAACTGCTGCCGCATCATTACTAGAACCCCCTCTATTCACCATATCACTCCCGTTTGCAGCAGCTTCACTGGCTTCCAATGCAGTTCCATATTCAATTCAAAATTATCCTACTAACTTTTAAGGCTCTCCACAACCTCGTCCCTCCATATCTGTCTGACCTCCTCCATGTTGCCATTCCCTCCCGTACCCTTAGATCCTCTTCCTCCATCCACTTGACTATCCCCTTCGTCCGTCTTACCACCATGGGGAACTCTGGGAATCACTACCATCTGAGCTTAGAAACACTGAATCATTCTCACTTTCAAATCTAAACTTAAAACTCATTTATTTAAGACTGACTTTTCTCTATGATTACAATTGCTCTCTCTGATTTTAACTTTTGTATTTTACTTTTGTTTATAATCTGTGTTTTTTCTATTGTTTGCTGTCCTTGAGTGTTTAGAAAGGCGCCTACAAATACATAAAATGTATTATTATTATTAAATAGTAAAATGAACATCTGACTTGCATGTCTCCTCAGTTCAACACATAGAACTGGATGTTTCAATCCCTTAAATAAGCAGATCCTTAGATCCCCAGGTCATAGCATGGGGATCATAATGTGAGATTTAAGTGGTTGTAGACACTTCCCAGGGATTATCAGACATACACCCACCTTTGCTAGACACTTCATTGATTTGAGCCCACTACCTCTACAGAGGTCTCAATGGTGGACCCCTCTCGACATCTGACCACTGTAGACACACATCGATCATTTCAGAGCCCACCTGCCATCACTCCTCTTCGCCAATAACCAGTGGCTGCTTGGCTCAGCTGTCTCCGAATAACAATACCACCAACAAACCCCCAACCCCCACAGACACACACACATAAGAAGGTGTAAATAAAGAATTCAATAAAAACTCCACAATATTTACAACATCACTCACGATCCGCTCACTCATGGGCATCGTTCTTGACATGCTCATTCCTACAACTAGTAAAATGCATTTATTTTTTTCATTCCAACAGATGGCACACACAACCAACACTGTAACCTCATAAAGGAAATTTTAAATGAAAAATCACAGGAAATGAAAAAGCACCATTGGAGCTAAATGAGTGCCACATTGATGGTCTGACTTGCAGGGGGGACTCAAACTCTAGGAGGCCAGTGTGCCCACTTTATAGCAGATAATAGAATCTGTTATTTAGTCACAGGATTTATTCTTGCTACATTAATGACTACAGATAACCGGAAAGTTTAATGGAGTCAAACAAGATAAGGACTCCCTCTGCCGTTCTTTTTTAATTTTCCTTTATGAAGTTAAGGGTTTGTTTGTCTGTTGCTACATTTGCTACTGGATTCTCACTAGCAGTCACTCTTAAAAATAAAGCTGCCAAAGTGGATCTTCACCACAATGTCACAGAGGAACCATTTTTGGTTCCCAAAAGCACCACTCCCCAGGAAAGTTCCAGAAAGGCCTGTTAATTATTTACATCTCTAATGGGTTCCCTAAACGAGAGACTTGTGAAATAGCAATGGGCTCCTTATTTCAAAAGGACTCTTGCTGCACACAAGAACACAGGCTAAGATCAGGCAGTCTTAATCTGTTAGGATCCTGCCGACTACACTCTAAAGCGCAGTTTTATTAAACTATGGGCTGGTTTGTGACTCACCACTGTATTTAGTGGGAATGAGTCACTTACGGTTTGTGAGGTGTCATGCGAGGGGTTCATAGGATGTTTAAGCTATGACAGGCGACTCTCGAAGGGGGAGCCAACCACTGAAAAAATACTCTTAATGAAATATGTGGCAGTACAAAGAAATCACACACCATCCATCTGGTGTCGGACCTAAACTCAGGGTCCCAAAGGTCAGAGGCCCCCCCAACTCATGAAAACTGAACCAACGGAGCCCCAGAAGCTGAACCCAGGTGCAGTGGTAAGGATTTTGGCCCCCTTAAAGGAGGAGGTTATAGTTAAGACATATAACACACTAGTGAGGCCCCATCTGGAGTACTGTGTGCAGGTTTGATTCAAATTATGAAAAAGACACAGCAGCACTAGAGAAGGTCCAGAGAGGAGTAACCGGGCGGACTCTGGGACTAAGTGTTCTGAGCTAGAAGGAGAGACAAGGGGAGATTAAGGGGGGGACATGACTGAAGTGTTTAAATAAAGTGCAGTGGATTGAGGCTGCTACTTTAAAATGAGGTTAACAAGAACATGGAGACCAGACTGGACTCTTACTAATGGCAGATTTTGCAAAAAATGTTACATGTGGAATAAATGATCAAGTAGTGTGGTGGACAGCAGGACTTTGGGGACCCTGAAAACTCAACCCCATGTTATTTTGGACAATCGAGCTGAATACGATGGACAGGTGCGTTGAGCTGAATGGCCTGTTCTCATCTCAGTTTTCTCCAATGTTCTAAAGTTCAACAACGAACTACGAACAAGGATGACTCAAAGACGTCTGAAGACGCTCTCTCTAATGGCCACACAGTGAACCGACTCATAATGTGGACTTATTAATGAATTTGCAAGGGGAAAAACAAGACGGAAGCCCCTGTAAGGTAGGACAACCGTCGTGATTATTTTGTATTTGTGTTATTACCTGGTAACACGTGGTGGGCTGTGTTGGTTGAGTAATTTAATTTAGTGGAGATTCAGTCATACTGACGGCTGAAACATTCTTGTTTATAGTTCTACAGAATCGCTCAGCCACGCTGGATGTTCAGAGTGCAGTTTGTGAGCATCAGCAGCTCGACGTTACGTGTCAGCAAAATCCAGCGCCGTACCATTCATCAAGCCTTGGCGAGGACAGTCTCCATTTGAGCAAATGAGTGATGGCAGATTATTGGCATCACTTATGAGGAAGGAGGCAGCTGAACGACGACTGTGTTAATTTCCCACTTCGTGTAATCGAGCGGCTTTACTGTATTTGCACGCCAAGGCTACACAGGTGACGGGAGTTTTCTCTAATTGGCAGCTTTTCAAGTAAAGCAATGCAAATTATTGGAATGTAAATAATGCTTTTCTCATGTTTGAAATCCTTGAAATGCAAGCGAACATCAACATTTGGTTGAGTAATTGCATTTTCATTCAGTATGTTTGGTTAAGGGGCTTGGGAGAGGGGAGCCTGATGTCCTGTCAGGCCCGTGGACTTTGGTATTGTCCCTGGCGTCACCGCTACAGAAGACATTACTGAAGCATGAAAGCTGATTGCTCTTGGAGAACCCCAAATGCCAGGGTGGGCGCATCTGTGCCCTGCTACGTTGTTTCTTCCTTTTGGCCCTCTCTCTGATATGGCACTCATGTGGTTTGCTGCTTTTTATCTTTTATTTCTGGCGTGAAATTAAAAAAATACAACAAATGACTGAATTACAGTATGAAACCGAAAAAATGACAGAAGATGAAAGCGTTCTGCCACTTTTCAGTATGTCTCATAAGGGGCATTCATAGTCACCTGGCATTTTCAGCTGCACCCAGTATGATGGAGTCAGGGTTAATTAGCCTTAGGGTTAGGCGTTGATCATGAGCTTCACTGTCAAATGGTCCTGCAAAATACGGCAAGGAGGGCGATGCTATCACATTTTAGAGTGTAGGCTGTGTGTCCGCTACACCCGATGCAGTGTTCTGGAAGGCTGGAGCCAAAATCAGCATCATCAGGAGTGAACTCTAGCAAACATACTTTGGGGAAATGGGTGAAAAAATCCATACCGGTATGCAGAGAACATGCAAGATCCACTTCGACAAGCACCAAGCAGACAAGTCAAAGCAAGAAGGTCACAGCTCTGTTCTTCCTTCACTGCAAACCATAAGCCTTTACCTTACATAGCGCCTTTCTACAGCAAACGCCATACTGAGGCACTTCACAAGTTCTAATGCACTCTGTTGCCATAAGCAGTCAGCGGCCATTTTGTTTGGTCCAACTATCCAGCACCGAGTAGGCACTTCTACGACTGGTGGCCCATTTGGACTCAATAGCATCAATAGTCCATGAACCTTCCACTCCACCTCATCCCAAAGGCTCGAGATCTGTGGACTGAGCAGGTCATTTGAATGAAGTGTGCTTTGGCACATTATACAGGGTGGCGAAGGGAAACGGGAAATTCTGGAAGGAGGTTATGGCAACCCTGGGGCATCAGCAGTTGTTTGGGACCAATGTGACCTCATTTAGAACCCCTTTGGCATTAGTTAGAATGGAGCAGTGGAGTGGTGCCCTACGAGCGAGCGTCTGCTGTGAAAGCCTTTAAGAAGGAGGGTGACAGTCGGACTGCTGTGCAAAGGGAATTTCAGTGCCATAACCAGTTAGGATGTCGCAATCGCATCCCGTCTGCTCATGCGATTACAATTTAGAAGAAACGGGGTTCAGCCTTAAAAAAAAAAAGAAGTCCCCAGGTGGCGCCAAATCACATGCTGCCCGACAGTCGATAGCAGCAATTCAACAATTGTTTGGAAGACGCGTGATTTCACTGTTTGTGATCTTTTTTTTCCTATGGGGTCATCTTAAAAGCCGAGCGTAGTGCACACGTCCTGCAGCCATTGCTGAACTAAAAAGAAGGATTGAGGAGAAAATCGCTGGCCTTCGTCTTGATGTGTGACGTCATGCAACGCAGAATTTCCACAACAGGCTGTCAGGATGTGTACAGAGAAATGGACAACACCTTCATGATGTTTTCTTCAAAACATAAAATGAATATTGAGTGAATATTGATTACCATCATTAGTTGCATATCCTGTACAGTACATTTCATCGTTAAATGTATTCTTTAATGTGTTTAATTCGTGCACTGAACGTCAATTGAAAATTTCCCGTTTCCCTGCATCACCCTGTACTTTTGAAGAAGGGTAGAGTGTGGCCATCAAGGGATGGACCGGGTCAGCTCGGTGCCAATCCTTTAGATATGCTGCGTTCTAATGTGTGCCAAGGACACCTTCCAACACCACTGCACTACCAGCACCAGCCAGGACTACAGAGGTAAAACCCTCAAATTCCCCCCAATGATACGAGAAATACAGGATCTTTAGAAATCAAATATTTACTGTCCAACAATTTTTCTGTAACAAGAATAAACAATAAGGCAATAAAGAAATCGAAAGCAAACACAACAAAATCCAGGGCAGAATCAAAAAATTACAGAAGAAGGTGAAAAATATCCTGAATCAGAAAGGTGCAAAGCACAGAGAAAACACTGCAACTCCCCAACTCCTGAGCGCATCCACAACGAACCACCAGGAACCGTGGGAGACCCTCCAGATTTATAGGGCGGAGAACAGTTCCTGGCAGTGGTCTCACTACTGGTTTGGAGGGGCTACCCACAAAACACACGGGACATCTCAAAGGCATTGAGACATAAACCACAAGCAATGGCAAGTAAACACAAATGAAATGAAAATGTGAAAAGAAAAAGACGAGGAGGAACCCCTGGGGGGAGCGCGACTCCCAGCAGGAAGGCCAAGGACAGGCCACAGCTGAGCAAAGCAGCCTCAGGGGCTGGTTGTACCTGAGCACTTTAATTAGTGAATGACCCAGGACGTATTCTATTGGTCATTGGAACGGCGGCTGAAACAGGATTGGATGAAGTAAGGGAGTGGCCTGCACTCATTGGTCCACAGCAGTGTTGTTCTGACCCAGTCTTGCCTGTCTTAGTGCCTCGGTGACCCATTCCAGGATGTCCACGTGCAGAATCACCACCGACAGTAATGGTGTTGTGTTGGGGTGGCTGTCCTCCTTGGAGAATCTCTACTGAAAGTCACAGAAGAGCAATGAGGATCACTTAAATGGCCCGTGGCGACCCATCGCGAGACACTCTGCAAACTGTACATGACCCTTTCCCACTGAATACAATGGTAAGTCACAACCCAGAACTTTATGAAACGGTGGTCTCTGGTATACCAAAAGAAGTCGGACCAGTACGAGACGAGGGTAACAACACCCCAGGTCTCTCTTCTCCACCTCTCTCTACGATGAATACAACTCTGTCTCGGCAGCCATATTGAGATGGGCACGTGGCCTCTTTTAATACTCCATAAAAAGGACATGGCAAGCTGGACTGAAGAAAAACCGAGCGACACCTGTGGACACGAGATGCACGGCTACTCAGACTATAATGGTACGTCAGTCACACTCATTTTATTTTTGCTTTGGGCATATTACACACAAAACATTAATTTAAAGTGTGACTCTATCCTGCTTGTTCCTGATCACGGAGTGTGAAGCGTATAGCATCTGAGACATTTTTGGTAAAGTCTTCATAATAAAGAATATAAAATGGAGAAAATAGAACCCTATATGACAAAACAGCAAAGGAGCACACACTGCATCTTGCACTTACAGCAAGTCAGATGGCGTGGGGGGGGGGGGGTCACATTTAATATTCTGGTTACTGATGAATTAGACATTTTTTTTCTGAATATGAATTATGAATTTATGAATTATGTGCCACCCTGCTACCTCAAGGAAAGACAAAGACATGAAGAGTCAACCCTGATCAACTCAATTCAAGGTCATGAGTTCCTGGAGCCCACCCTGGCAGAAATGAACCCTGAATGGGGTGCCAGTCCATCCCAGGGAAGAGTTTAGTAACATCAGTTGTCAGACATGTTGGATGACATGCAGACTGTACACAAGCAGCAACAAAGGATGCTGGAACCTTGAGCCACACAAAAGTGCCCATAACCCCCCCCCCCCAAGTCTCCTGCCCATGTGCCTTGATGCCCAGCGTCATGTGATGCACTCAAGCTGTTCTTCTCTCCTCAGCGTCTTAATTCCTTCAACTGCTGTCCAACCTTCAGGGTTCATTCAATCACACAAAAACCTGGAAAGACAACTGCCGTCCACCAGGCTTTTCTCGTTTTTTTGGGAAATTTCTATACTGCATGATATTTTGGGGTCGCCGCCATTTGTGTTTGGATCTCAAAGAGCGAGAAAAACGCAAAAACCTAAAATTGAGGCACACGGAATGTCAAATATTCATAGGTGTATTTGACCAACATCCTGTTGCTAAATATCGGCGCTTTGTTAGGATTTCTCACCGTCCACGTGACTCTTCAGACATCAGTGGCCGCTGCCGGTGGTGTTCCTTCAACATACTTGACGTGATCAAAGAGAAAGCGCAACGTGCAGCTTCAAACAGGATTACTCCACGGGGGCCGCACACCCGGAGTGCTGCATTTACATATGTCTTGTGTTTTGCAAATTTCTGCTTCCTTCTGCGTGAAAGAATTGGCAGCTGGTAAGAAAGCACTCTCTGCTGTGCTGATGTGGGCCTTGTAATGGCAATCGGAATCGGGCAAGATGAACGTTCAAAAGAGACACAGGGCTGGGAAACAAGAAATATTTATCAAGTATCAAAGAGCTTCAAGTAACAGTCCGAGTGCGTTTTAAAAAGGATCCAATGTCCAGCCAGCTATCACTGAGCTGCTGCATCAAATTCTGAGTCACAGGAGGGCCACAGAGCACTCTGGCATCATTAGATACAAGGCAGGGCACAACGCTGGGCAGGATATAGGTCCCACTCTCACACACACACACACACACATAATGGTCCAGTTAGCCTAACGCTCCATAATGATGGCATGTGGGAGGACAACCAGTTTATACAGAGAAAGACCAGTGCAGGTACAATATGAGAAGAACATGCAAACTAAAACTACACTCCTGGGGACTTGAAACCAGACTCCCGAGAACTCTGAGTGCTGCCCACATGGGACGTGCCTCCAGGAATTACAACTGGCACTGAGTACTGGCAAAGACTGAAGAAAGAAGGCAAAGATGGCACAAGGGGGTTTGTCCTAATAAATGTATTAGATAGACAGACAGTGAAAGGCAATATCTGATAGATAATTCAATAGATATGGGAAGGCACTAACAGATACACATGAAAAGCAGTGAAAGGCACTATATACTTACACTGTGTAATGACATTTACTTCTATAAGGATAGATAGATATTAATTTTAGTATATATATATAACATTATAGATAGATAGAATATATAACAGATAGATATGAAAAGTCATGAAACACACCATATACTTTCCCAGTATAATGACATCTATTTCTTTTTTTTAACAAATATTTATGAGAAATAATTAAATAAGTAAAAAATGTCCAAGTCTATGGCTTCATTAACTTTCTTTTAAAGCTTTTTTACAAACAAGAAAGAAAGAAAGAAAGAAACCATAATTGTAATGCACAGATGTGAAAGGCACTATATAATAGATAGATAGATAGATAGATAGATAGATAGATAGATAGATAGATAGGATAGTCCTTTATTGATCCATAGGGGAATCCACTTGTACTAGCAGCATACATTACTTATGAGCCACACTGCAAAACAATTTAAAATGTTCAAACTAATACATAAGTGCGTGACTTTGACCTTTACCATAATGTGGTAATAATAATAATTCAAAATAATAAAAAGAAGCACTGTCTGTGAGCCTGACACCTGTCAGAACGGTCAAATAAAATCCACTGGGATTCCATGTTGTCTAATAAGAAAATGTGAAGCCTTCCAAGGGGTGAAGACATTTTCTACAGTTGGCGCTCTAACGCCTCAAGTCACTGCTAGCCAAGTCAGCAGTACTGAGCAAAAGACATGAAGCTTGCCAGCCTAATAAACTCAGATCAGAGTTGCCAGTTTTCAACAATGACGCTGATGTTTGCAGTAATTAGGAAAGGCAAAAAGGAGGCACACCTTGACTACCAGGGCCACTGCTATCACATCACAAATCCCCACATTCCACCTCTGCCCCTAGGATGCCAATTCATACGTCTGTGAATCCCTTGAGACTTACTGATGGCAGCCCCACATAAGTCTAAGGCAAGCCCCTTTTAAAGTAGATGGAGGTGCTGAGTGTCAACAACCAACCATCAGCAAGAGCATGAGTGGATTAAAAATTCGGGTAGCCTGACCAGCACAGCTCTTTTCAAAAATGGCACATGAATGACTGAAAGAAGATCAGAATGGGAGGATTGTGATTGGGCACTTCATGAACAACAGTGCCCAGTGATCAGGCACTTGATGGTGATTTGAGCTGATTTAGCACACATCACCTGACACATCACCAGTGATGTCACCTGGGGTCATCAGGTGTTTACATTTTTTCATTTACATGTCATTCTAATGTTTTGGTTGAAGGCTCCACCCCACTGATGAATATTGATGTGTTACTACAGAATGACAAAAAGCATAGAAATACAGTCATCCCTTGGTATCCATGAGGGAACTGAACACATTTGGATGC
This sequence comes from Polypterus bichir lapradei, assembly GCA_026402145.1. Taxonomy (NCBI): domain Eukaryota; kingdom Metazoa; phylum Chordata; class Cladistia; order Polypteriformes; family Polypteridae; genus Polypterus; species Polypterus bichir. Next base: position 52,188,340 of record JANRMT010062829.1, read on the forward strand.
TCAAGTCCCTATATAAGGGTCAGCAGCATTTAGTGTTTGGTCATTCTGTCAACCTGCGCACGTCCTCTCATACACTTTAAATCAGGTCTACATTACTTCTAACAGCATTAGCCACACTGACACTTCCATGAATTTCAGCTTCTTCCTGCCTTATTGTGCGAATGCTCAATTTGTTCTAAGGACCTTATGGCCCACTTCGGCAGGGGACGTGTCCCTTTTCAAAATATTTTTTTATTATGTAGAGAGTTGGCACTTTATGCTTGCACTCTTTAAGTCCCTGCGTGTTTTACACTCCTCCCATCGCTACTACCGATTGGATGGTTTAGTGAGATCCTCAGACTGGCCCTGCCACAGTTGCTCGTGGCCTAGGGCGGAGCACCAAGTAGACAATCAAACTTGACTATAGAGGAAGTTGAGTTTGGCAGCATGCACTGATACAGTGTGTTGTCACACCCACCACACGACGAACCACACCTCAGGACCCCAAATTAGGGCCCAAGCTAATGAGTGACACCACAGCACCACACTGGAGGGTTATGTAGGAGAAACAGTGGAAGGATCATCACGGAGCCTCGAGGGGCGAGAGTGGAGGGACGGCATATCCATCTGACCACAACTATAAGCTGGTGTCCCACAGGGTCAGCCTACAAGTCACTTCACTCATGTTGATTCAGCGTAGTGCTTGACATGCAGCAAATTCAGGTTTTGCTCTATCAGAAGTTTCTGGATTTTTTCCCCCCCCCAAGTATTTGTGTTTTCCGGTTGGTTAAATCTGCAGATGCGGAACCTGTAAATATGAAGGGTCGACTGCATTTAATTTTTCTTTTTGCAGCATGATCTTATTTTATCCACTAGATGGCAGCAGAATATTGCACTGAGTGTTATTCAAGCTTAACTCAGTACATGTGAACAATGCAGCTTAACCCAACACAGAGATACTCGGGCTTAACCATTTTTACTGAGAATTTCAAGCCTAAGAGAAACTCAGGTTAATACCAAGGAGATTGAAATCAACAGACTGAGCACATTATTATCACGTGGGCGAAATGACTGAGAACTTTAAGGTAAATGGGGCACAATGAGCAGTCACTTTATGGTCAAGGGAGTCCAATAACCTGGCATGTAGATGTCGATGAATTACAATGAATGAGGCTCAATGAACACCAACATTGGGAGCCCAATAATCAGGCATTTGATAGTCAATGATTCCCAGAGATTGGTGCTTCATAATCAATGATAGGACACTTCACTGTCTTTAATATTAGTTCACTAATGTTATGCTTAGTTGGTATTTCGTTTTGGATTATTACATAATTATTATATTTGGAACTGTGACACCGCTTTGTTCATTTTTTGATGGCCATGCTTTTCACGATTGTCAAGTGAGTTGTTGTCACCTCATAGTTTGTTAACATCACCAACCTGACACTATAAAAGATGGTGGAGTGCACTGTCCAGTGTCCAATCACTGGACTGAAGAAATGTCAAAAAGCCCGCTTGGAAAACCAAAGTTCTGTCAAGAGACCTTCTGCCTAGTTAGTTAAAAGACCTCCTGTTCTGATTTCTAGATGTTTGACTTTATGTCATGATGACTGGTATTCTTACTTAAGGTTCTGACCTTCGACTTCCTTCTGGCTTTGTTTTCACCTTGCCCTTAAATGTTAATTTCCTGGTCCTAATCCATCCTTTCCAGAAGAAACATACTGCAACTGAAGTGACTGGAGACTGCAAGGCCACTGTGGCCAAATAACTGGATGTTTGGTGAAGAACACTCAAAGACCACACACTTTATGGTCAACAGGGTCTAATAACGGTTGGCAAAACCAATCATTGGGTTAACTGTCAACATATTATGATAAAGGGGGCACAACGACCAGGCCCTTTATTATAAGTTGAGTCCAATGATCCTTACGATTTATGAAACCCAAGAATGGTTAACTGAGCCCAGTGATTGGAGGGTTTATGATCGATGGAGCCATTTAATGGTCAATTAAGCCCAACGTTAGGATTCTTGCGATCAACAATCAGGCACTTTATGATGAGTTAAGTCCAAAGATCTTTATAGCCCATGACAACCAATAATTGAGTATTTTATGGTCAAGGTGGAGCAATAACATGGGATTTAATGGAGGATGAAACCTAATGATAAAAAAGGCCCAATAATCAGACAGTTAATGGTCTCTGGCTCTCATATTTTAAGATAAATAGGACCTAAGACTATATGGTCAAGAGGTCCCAATAACGTGGCATTTAAAGGCAGGTGAAATCATTGATTGGGTGCCTCATGATAAACAGAGCCCAATGATCAGATAGTTTATAGTCAGTGAAGCTTAACGCTGACATATTTTATGACAAATGGGGTCCAAGGAGCAGGCACTTTATGATATGTTGATTCCAATAATCTTTATGGCCTTTGAAACCCAATAATCAGGTACTTAATGGGCTAACTGACTGGAGACTTTATGATCAGTAGAGCCCAGTAATCAGGCAATCAATGGTCAATGAAGCCCAGTGTTGGGATTCTTAGTATTAATTAAATCTGATGACCAGACCACTAGTGGTCAGCTAAGCCCAATGAGGGTATACTTTACGATAAATGAGGCCCAATGACCACGCACTCTATGATGGGTTCTCCAGATTTCCTTCCATATCCAAAAGATGTTTGTGTTAGTTTAAATGGTGACCTTAAATTGTCTCATTGTCTACGGCCATCCCTTTAACGGTTGGTTCCTGCCCCGCACTGCAGTCATAGACATGGGACCTCAAATGCTGAACTGTATGCAGCCGCAGATGGACAGATGAATAATGAAGTACTTATTAGGGCCGGGTTAAACATACAGGCAATCGGGTGAGTGCCCAGGGGGTGCCAGGACTTGGTGGGCAGGTGTTGGGGGGGGGGCCGTGTTTTAAAAAAAAAAAAACCTAAACACAAAATGCCAGAGTAAAGCTTCATAGGCATCTCATTGGCTGCGTCTGAATTCTTATAAAATCCAAATGTGATCCTTTGAAAGAAAGTTAACTTTAGCTGCAGTCTTCCATTTTTCTAAACAATTATGACTGACCATAAAGATGCAGAGAGCAACTCAATTCTACAGACCTTCATTTGGAATTTAGGAAAATGCACACACGGTCACAGGTGTCCATCATTTGGTCATTTGACTCTAATGCCAGCTTATACATCACATGCAGTTTGTCTGCCTGTGTGGGTGTGAATGGGGGAACCAGACTCCGGCCCTGTATATTCAAGCAACGCAGCATGTTGTAAAAGTCTAAAGACCCCCAAAACCAGATGACAGTAAATGACAGGGACATTCAAATTCTGGTTGACATGAACTTTGGACAGAGTGGCCTTCACAAAATATAAGCCAGTTGGGTTGCCCCATGCCACTGTGGGTTCAGCAGTATTTACTGAATAACTAGAATGGCTCATGGGATAGGGGCTGGGAGACCCGACACTACACTGGCACAACCCGACCATGTGCTATCCTCACCAAATCGATGGACACTAATGGATTTGGTGATGACTGCCAAAAGGTGCCATCCTTAGACCGGTGACTCACATGACCTAGATTCTCCCAGAGCATCTGCCGAGGAGCGCCATTGCCAGCTTTGAGCCGCTACCGGCGGAGTGGGCAGCGGTCAACAGGGTGTCCTCTCTCTCTCTCTCTCCGTTCCATGGCCAGTTGGCTCACAAATTAAATTTGAATTCTGAAGTAAACAGACATCACAGAACACAATCAAAAACATAGAGAGAGAGATAATTGGGGGGCAAGGAAGGACCCAAGCCTGGGCAGAGTAGCAATTTGCAGCAGCCACGTTTCACAAGGTGCCAATGAGGAATTGCCGACATACCTCTGGGGAGCCAGATCATCCAATGTTGAACCCACATGGACACGGGAAGAATGTGCAGAGTCCACTCGGAGAAATCACTGAACATGGGAGGCTGGACCCAAGTGTGCAGCAGCAGTGCCTACCACTGTGCCACCCATCTCAGTTTTAAGCTTTTATTCATTTTAACTTCTCAGACGCCACTGTCTGGTTATTGTTTAAGGAATCTACCTCCTGTATGGGGAATCTGTTATGCCATCCTCTTCACAGCTACCTGCTTGTTAGATGCGGCCACGGAAATGTGCCAGCTGTGGCTGCCACGCTGGTTGGAGACAGCTATGGAAAACTGTTACAATTACTGAACAACTAGCCATCTGCAGACATACAAAAGGTTAAGGGGCATCAACATAAACCAGTCCAACCGTAATAAAAGAGGCTGCAAGTTTCTGCCCATGCCACCTTGTTAGGAAAAGCTGCTGGATTTTCTTCACCCACCTTCATGCCAAGAGTCTATCTGAAGTCTCACATCGTGGTCTGCAATTCATTTTATTTTTACCTAAGCATACGCCTGTTGAAAAAAAGCTGCTCAAAAAAAAAAAAAAAAAACCCACACACCCAAACCCCCCCACCCACCCACCCCCCCCCCCCACTCCCCTTTAATTAACCGCCCCAATAGAAAATGCCACACAACTTACCGTGATGGTTGGGATGGCAGTGACCAGGGAGTAGACCAGGACCGGCGGGGCTTTGCTGTTATCTTCAGGCCCAGGGTAAGGCTTGGAGAAGGACTTGTCGAAGCAGAAGAAGCCCTGGATGTGAACAGGGAAGGTGTCGGTGTATTCAAAATAGTAAGCCAGGAGAACGGTGCCTGCCATGATGACCAGCTGGAAATAAAACATGGTCCGCTTAGTGCAGCGCCGAGGAATCCAAATCTGAATCCCTTGGTTTCACTCCTACCCCCCTCCCCCTCACCACCTCCACCATCACCACCAAGGAAAGAAAAAGAAAAACACACAAAAAAAAAAAAAAAGAAGAAAAAGACAAGCCGAAGCGATGAACGGAGGAGAAGACGAAGAGAGCGGCGGAAAAACACAAAGAGCCGCTGCAAAGGGATGCTGCGAGGTGGAAAATGCAGCGGTGGATGCCAACACTCAGGCAGTGTCGCCGCGAGAGCGGGCGGGCGCGCGCTGGCGCGTACACGTGTCCCAAAGAGCACTGTGTGTGTGTGTGTGTGGTGTGTGTGTGTGTGTGCGCGCGCATCAAGTGCATGGAACGCCTGCCTCCCAGTTTTGCATTCACACGCTTCACGGCTCTCTGAAGTGATGGACGCATTCCGCGCTGCTGGGGATGGGGGCTATTTATCCCATTCTGCCCCCCACCTCCAAAAGAAGCCGCCAGCGCCTCCAGCGAAAGGGTATTATCAACTCTTTGTGGGGCGTTTGCGGGGGTGTATTAGAACTATAAATGGGCAGGCGTAGGAGGGACTTTTATTTAAAAAAAAAAAAAAAACACCCAGAAAGGCTACGGACGAGCAGCTGTTAATGCAAAAGCCGTTTCTGTGGCCGTTGGGATGGTAGGGGGTGGCTGGTGGGACTCAATGAACTAATTACCTCTGGGATGAGGAAGATGGCGGTCTCAAATACACACGAGTGGTACAAGACCACTTACTGTATAGAAGGGCAAAACTGTGAATGTCTGGGGCTGCACAAACACAACAAAGAAAATGGATCTGACCCTAGAAATGGTCTGAAGGCCAGCATACGAAAAAATGTGTCTTTATACCCCCTTCTGTGCCTCTGCTGACTGGTGTGCCAAGGCTGAACTGAAAGGACCAGTGCTGTCTAATGTGGGCACAAATTGATAGGCAGATCGAAAACATACAATAAAATAGATAGATAGATATGAAAGGCACTATATAATGATAGATAAATAAGATATGAAAAGCACTATATAATAATAGATATGAAAGGCACTATATAATAATAGATACAGTAGATAGATACTATATAATAGATGGATACAATACATTGATAAGTAGACAGCAATGTCATCAGTGTTCAATTAACTCTCTCAGTGTTAAATAGTCCTTAGAAATGTAAATATGAAACAACACATAAACACAAAGTTTTAACGGTGGTGGTTTTGCTATGACTTGTAGATAGATATGAAAGGCGCGATATAATTGATTTTAAAGGCAATATATGATATAAATTGATAGCTATAGAAAACACTACAAGTAGACATATAATGTAGGTATGAAAAGCACCATATGATAGTTTATCACTGTGCTCTCTCACACATACACATACTTGTTAAATTTCCAGTCAACCTAATAAGTCATAAATTTGGGTGGAAAATCAAAGTATACAGAGATAAACCAGTGCAGATACGGGGAGCACATGCAAGCTACACACAGATAGCACCCTGGCTGGCATTTGACCCTGGTCTCCTACAGCTCTGGGCCAACAGGTTCCCTTATAATGCCTACATGGGATGTGCTTCCAGACATTACAAAGGGGCACAGAGGACTGGCAGAGACTGAAAGAGAAAAAAAAGTCAGAGGGCATAGGAGTGGCCATCGAAATATATATTAGATAGATGTGAAAGGTGCTATATGATAGCTAGATGGATGCAAGGCACTATATAACAGTTAGATAGATAGCAAAAGGCACTATGATAGATAGATAGATAGATAGATAGATAGATAGATAGATAGATAGTATTTGGTGTAGTACTAAAATGTAGATAGATTATCCTATATAATGCCTTTCTCGTTAGATAGAGAGACAGAGAGACAGACATGGAACACTCAGAATCAGTACATGAAAGCTCATTAGAATCCTAAGCACAGGGATGACCACTTTGTTTGCAGTGCCTCACATAATTTCATACAGACACATCTGCACCGTTAGTGTCCACGGAAGGCCTGACAAAGCCAGCTGACCAGGATATCCTTTACCCGACGGCGGACCCTCTGTGCCACACTGGCCTGCTCGGTCGTCGCCATTGATGGAGCTGATGTAAGCTGAGGGCTTTCAGCTGGGCTCCTGTCACAATGAGTGCAGTCAAAAGCAGCGGATTTCACGACGTGAAGGATATAATTAAAGTGTCAGCGGCTGAGGGGAGCTTCTGTGCTGCTCAGCTCTAGCTGTGCTCTCTGTGTTGGAGATGCAAGAAAATGCCTGTTGTGAAGCTTCCACCTCCATTATGATGACCATGATTACAGGCAGCAAGAAATTACAATCAATCATTTAATCAATCAATAACTCAGTTGCTCAATCACACACATACTGGATGTTGATCCCATCTACTGAGTGCTGTAATCTCTCAAACACCCCGACTGTAATGACGCCAGTGACGGCTCACCTTACTGATGTATTATCAGTCAAATATCCAATGGACAGCCTGCCGATTGTCATGACTTCACATTTGCCACCCGTCAACTGATGTATCAATCAACAAGGTATAAAGCAATGGACGAAATGCAAAAGGAGGTCACGCAAAGCAGCATCGTAACTGGCAAACCAGAACAGATTATAGCCAATAATCCAAACTTCCAGAGTTCTGGTACCTTCACCTACCAGAGGCACATTAAAATGTCTCCAAACATTTGATACAAAGAGAACAACCCTTCTTGAGTCAATGAGAGATGGACTCCAATCGTCCATCTATCTTCCTAACAGCTGTCACGGGCCAGCATCAGACACGAGACAGGAACACCACCTGGACAGCCGGGTGCAGACAGACACACACCCATCGGTTTAGTGTTAGGCCGTTTCATGGCCTGCGTGGCTGTGGGAGGAAACTGGAGCACCAAGCGGAAACCCACGTGAACACGGGGAGAACATCCAAACTCCACACTGCGTCACACTGGGCTTTACATAAGAATGCACAATCAGACAGCAAGGTGGGCTCAGACAAAGAAGGGTGGGTTGCAGCTAATCACTCAATCCATAAATCAGTACTTTATATAGCAGCTTTTCCCAGAGTGGTCCGTCAGAGGGCGCAGGGAAACTTAATATAACAAGACTGACAGATAAATCAGTGACTGAAGGTGATGTCCGTGCGATGGGCAATCAAGTGTCAGGGTGTGTCACTAATTCTGACTGTCAGTCAATATCTGTCTTATGAACTACATAAGCACAAAATTCTTAGTAATGACTCAGAATGCCCACTGGAGGGAGAAAACCCAGCTAGTTACAAAAAGGCCAACGCTCTGCAAACAGTGAAGAGCCAAAGAGCACACAAGGTGCAGCAGGGGTGGCCTGAACATTCAAAGGAAACCCAGAGGCAAACAATGTCCAGATATGCGAAAAACAGACGAAAAGGGGTCCAAAATCCAACAATACACTAAAAGCACTGAAGTATCACCAGAGAAACTCACCAATACCAGCACATTCAATGAACCGCAAGGGCCTGTGAGTTGCCCCCATGGTTAAAAAAAAAAAACAAAAAAAAAACAGAACATGGAGGTCAAAAATCACAAGTAACACCCGCCATCTCTGAACTGTAAGGGGCAGTCCCTTGTGATGATATGCAGGTGGCTCCGCCTCTTGGGGAACCACCCACAAAACACAGAGTGCAATGAAAACAATTACTTGACACTTAGAGATTAAATGATCAACAATGTTACCATGAAATATTAGCAGGAAAAAAACAGTGAGACACCCCACCCAACAACGAGCCACAAACAGTGGCACATAATCAATCAGACGTTTGGGTGTGCGATCAGTTGTCACAGTAAATCAATCAATAAATACATGGAGCAAGGAGTCCCAACAGTTGCACATAATCAATCAGGGGGTTGAGCAGAGAATCTCTACTATTAATCAATCAATCAATACATGGAGCAATGAGTCACACCAGTGTCACAGAATCAGATGTCTGGGTGTGCTATCACTTGTTAATCAATCAATAAAGCAGTGAGTCGCACGAGGCACATAATCAATCTATTGTGTGGGGGTGTTATCTATCGTCAAAAATTTTCATTTACTGTCAATCAATCAATCAATGAATTTCCCCTTGGGATTAATAAAGTATCTACCTATCTATCTACATGGAGCAACGAGTCCCACCAGTGGTGCATAACAAAAGAACTGAGCAGGGAATCTCTTCTTTTATTCAATCTATCAATCCATGGAGCAATGAGTCACACCAGTGGCACAGAACCAATCAAAGACAGCACTGAGAGGACTGCTGCCGTTTTTCAATTCTGGTACTGAACATTCTAAAATGCTGGTATCGTACAGTTTTGAAGTTTGTTTTATTTTTTTGGTACTTTTCCAGTAGTGGCAAACCGCACAACTCTAACTGGCATCCATCTGACTTGGTGGTGTGTCTAGTATAATCTAACCCGAGATCATTTAAAATGGAGTTCATTGGATGACTGAGTGACTAGATTGGGCGGTGATTACTTTTTCCACACGGGTGATCTAGGCCTTGATGAACTTTTTTCCTTCAATGAATCAATTTTTTGTATGACACCAACTTTGTTTGGAGGTCCTAAACAATGATGCGTCATGAATACACCAGGAAGGGGGCAAACAGTTTTTCATGGCACCGTGCTCTTCCCTTCAATCCAATTGCCACACCTTTCACAATTGCCCATCAATGCCAACTTACAAAACACATCTGGATATAAAACAAGGCGCTCAAGTCCAAGAAGATGTCCACTTGTCCTGTTCTGCATGAGACAAGCGACTGCTCCCCTTACCCTCCTGTGCCACCTCAGGCTCTTGCCTTTGCCATCTTGCATGCCTTCCTACTGTATTGTATTATTTTGTCCTCAACCGCCCCCTTCCACCACCTTTGAGACATATTGGCAGCAAACTCCCATGCCCCTAGGCCCTCGCTGCCATCTGCAGAACATTTCCTGCATGTATGTTTCACGGGTATTGCCTGACAGAAAGGATTTTTTTCTTCTTTTATATTTAGCCGAGGGCTAAACGAGCATCAAAGACGAGGAGGATGTGCTTGAGTGTCTTACCCACTTGACTGGCATCGCTACTGAAGATCCTGCAACACAATCTATCCGCCTCTGTTTCAGTATAGTGCCACTCGCTGGGGCTGGGACACACTTTAGAGAGGAGGATGAGTATGGGCTGAAGCCTAAAGGGGGGTGGGCATCAAAGGGCTGCACTCATGATGCACTTGAGGTGGTCTGACACGAAATATGCAAAAGCCTTCCCTACAGCTGCTGCATATGCTGGGGGACTTGTGCTTACCATAGCAACAGGAAAATGCAGGTTTTAAAATTTTTCTGAGGCTTTTTCAGCCAAATGCATTTGCCGCCTAATCGCTAGGAAAACACGTACACAAGCACACACACACGCTAGTGAGGCTCTACTGAGTGCCATGAATATTTTAAATCAAGTATGTGTTTTTGAGGGTTAGTCGGGGAAGATGGAGGCGTTCTAGGATGGTTTATTTTTATCGATCCCCTTTCACAGCTAAATATCAGAAGCTGGTAGAAATAAAAAGATTTGGACAGATGACAATACAACTGGTTGGCACCACTGCCAAACCTGCCTTCTGGTATCTCGCCCTTGGTGGCTCACTAGGCTCTCCTAGGTGGTAGTTGCCAACATTTCTCCTGATCTAACTTTCTCCATCATCCCAAGAAGTGAGCATTCTTACCTCAGGGGTTGCCCCCAATGTGGCTTTCTACTGGCAGACTCAGCCTGGTAGGCTCCTTTCTTCATGCCATTGTCACACATGAGCGCGCCTAGGGGACACCTTTCAAGTAAGCATTCCCAACCCGGGATGAGATGGGGCACCATCGCTAACTTCCACGGCGCAGCCACTTTGAAGATGCCTGACCACGCCCCCCCCCAAATGCCCCAGGAGGCCCCGTCCCCTCATATATTCGGTCCTGTCACCAGAAATGAGTGCTCACTTTAAGACCTGACTGGCAAGAGAGGCAGAGCTCCTGTACTCCATGCAAGTCTTTCATTTGTTTCATTCACAGAACTGGCCATTTTCTTTCCTTTTGGGGTTTACTGAGGTGGCACCCCAATTGTGATCTGAGGTCTGACCAGTTTGTGACACCCTTAATACAGATAGCCTGGTAAGGGAGAGGGGCTAAGGGCAGACATCAGGTGGGAGTGCAGAGAGCCTACCAACAAAACTCATTCAATGTGTATTTTATATAGCACCTTTAACCTCACATGGTGCCACAAGTTACATTACAAATCAAAACAGAACTAAGTTTAAAATAAGTGAGCTGTTATTGTGCTGCTAATAGAAGCACGCTCAGCCCCACAAATTAGGACCCTCAGTAACTAGCTGCAGTACCCATCTAAAACGGGCTAAAATCTAAGTAATCAAAAGGAGACCTAAGTGTACTCAGCATTAGCGTATCCAGTGCTCCATCTATTGGAATATATTTTGTAATGCATATAGTAATACAATGCATTGCATTTTTCATTCCAACAGATGGTACATCACAAACATTTGCACTGCTTTTACAAATCCCATACCGAATGACATCTAACAGAGACAGGGCAACTAGACAGACACACTCACAGATATTTGTCCTATTATTAAGGTGGGCACAATGCCCCCTGTTGGTCCTTGACACAATGAGAACAGCTGATGTTACGGGTCCTGAAGCTGCTCATTTTTCCAAATCTGGACCATTACAGCCACTGGGGCAGGCAGTGTGGGCTTCCTCTGCCACTTTTTACCACCCACACCCACTACTAAATGTTAAAAAATCTGAAAGTGTGGTCCACTGTTGAAACCCTCCCCCCCTCTAAAGTGTCCTTCCTTCCTTCCTGTTCTTAAATCTGAACAGGCAAGTTCCTGGCCACTCATTAAGTAATGCTTTACTTTATATAGTGCCTTTCACTTACAGCAGATGACACTTCAGATACAGCGAAGACCAAACTGATAAGGGGGTAGAACGATTGGCATTCACCTTCATGCCTCTTGTGAAATCATGCATGGCGCCACACTCACTCTCTCTGGCATAGTAAATCTGTGGCTGTTTTCTTATTAAGGACCGGCATGCCTGCTGACGCAAACAATAAACTTGTCTGCAGAAGGCGCAAGGAACCCCCATTCAGCCCCACTAAATGAAAGCACGCGGCAGCAGTGAATGGCATAGAGACGCAGTGGTTAGCCCTGCAGCATCACAGATCCACTGTCCCAAGTTTACAATCCTGCATGGGCTTTGCATGTTCCTCACATGTTCATCTCCCTCATTGCCAACAACATGTGTATTGGCTTAACCGGTGATAGTTACTTGACTCCATGTTTATGTTTGAGTGGGCTCTGCAGTGGACCTGGCACCCAATGCCCAGACTGGATCAAGCAAACCATCTTATCTAGCAGCACTTTCAAATGCCACCCTGAGCGCCACATACAGTGGGATATGTTCAGCAGGTAAGGTGCATTATACAATTATGCCAGCCTTCGTACACACCACTGTCTAGCTACCAAAAAGTGGCAGAGAAGGGCAGGCTGTGTGGCATAGTGGGTAAGGCTTTGGAGGATGTGGGTTTAAGACTGAGCAAGTCACTTCACCCACCTGTGCTCCTGACAGAAAGCTCAAATGTCATAAGTCCCCTGGGACAAAGGCTTCAGTCACATAAGAAAATGTAAAGGGGTTCAAAGGTGGGCAGAGGGTGCAGTCCCGTCTGCAGAAAGAACACAGAAGAGCGGGCAAAAGGTGACTGCCATGTCTTTTTCTGTTTAATTTCAGAGCCCAAACATGCAGACCACAATGAAAGTTCAGTTTATGCCTAAGAGAGTCTGCCCTCCTCAGCCCCCCTCATGCCACTGCTCAGATGGTAGCCATAGCAACGTCTCTCCAAATCTCCACGCTCCTCTGCTCTGCGCACGCATGGATGGAGGTTGTACTCACTGGCTCTTTTTGTAAGATGCCTCTGTGGATGCCCACACTCGGCAAATCCTCTACTTGCATAAAATACAACCTCTCCATCCGCTATGGAAAAGTCCCCCCCCCCTTCAAACACAGGAGCACTAAGACCTGCACGGCAGCCAACGTGAGCTTCTGAGCCCCCCCTTGGGACAGAACGTCTCCTTGTGACATTTGCGTTTGTGCCCCCCCATCCCCATCTGAAGTAGCTCTGGAGGAGGGCCTCAACCTTTTAGTTTTGCACTTCATTTGCTCCAAAAAACCTTGTCCTGCAAAACACTTCACGCTCGTGTCTATCCTCAAACTCTGCTGCTAGACTCCTGCAATGTGTCCCCCTACATCATCCCCGCAGGACCACCTAAGAGCTTCAAACGATTCCACAGCTCCTTTATTGTGAAATCAAACCGTTGCCTCACTATGCAGGCACTATATATTGTAAAGGAGGATGTGGAGGGCTAGACATCCCGGCCAGGTTGATTGGTGGTACCTTTCCCAGGCGGAAGGCCATAATGGAAGGACAGAGAAAGATTGCCTGCAGGTTCTCCCCCAGTACACAGGGTTGCAGCATTCCCCTAGTGTGGCTGCCATTTGGACACCTGCAGGGCCATATGGGAAATGGAGTTCTGGTGGACGTCCCTGTTGGAGGACCTGCCCGTGGTGCTCCACCTGACCTGGAGGTGCTTCCAGGGTGGCATATCATTACACTTAAAAGCTTAAAAGGAGCTCCTCCACCTAACTCAAGGAGTCAGGAGTGGGGATGGATGGAGCTCGCCTGGAGAAGAGTGGAAGAAAGAAAGGAATGAAAGAAAGAAAGAAATGATCATACTGTGAAGTGCTATAGTACTTGCAAAGAAGTTTGACAAAGGTCTCCTGACAAATAAATGAACCTTTATTTGGGGTGGCAGTCGTGTCTGGCCCTAGAGGTCACAACCTGTACATACACAGCATATACAAACACATACAAACAACTGAATGGATTTAAAAGATAGCCAGTTAATGACCTTCGGGGGTCCTAAACAACAAGGACACTCTTAATTCACCCACTGTCTATAAGCTGTTTCAACGGCAAGGCGCAGCGGATTAGCACGTACCCACCCAACGCATTGCGTTCAGCGTGGATGTCACAGAACTCTAAAAAGTGCCGTCTGCCTAATCGCACAGCTAATTCATCTGTTGAGACCCCCCGAGGGGACGCAGGCAAGCTGGATCAAAGCACCAAGCCGCTCAGCTCCTGCAGGACTTGCATGTCATCCATGGTGCTTCAGGCAGGTAAAACAGCTGCTCAAGAGCCCCGCAAATGTGTAATCTGTTTTTCTTTAGCAGGATCTCATATACATATGGAAAAAAAAAATCCATAGTTTTTCTACAGGAGAGAAAAAGTTGAACTACGTTAGCATAAATGTATATTTTATATTGTTTGTTATGGTCCTTCAACTATATAGCTATATACACATATATATATATATCTATATATACACCTGCATGTGAGTACCAAATACCAAAATATATCCATCGTATTATCCTTACAGTGGTGTGAAAAACTATTTGCCCCCTTCCTGATTTCTTATTCTTTTGCATGTTTGTCACACAAAATGTTTCTGATCATCAAACACATTTAACCATTAGTCAAATATAACACCAGTAAACACAAAATGCAGTTTTTAAATGATGGTTTTTATTATTTAGGGAGAAAAAAAAATCCAAACCTACATGGCCCTGTGTGAAAAAGTAATTGCCCCCTGAACCTAATAACTGGTTGGGCCACCCTTAGCAGCAATAACTGCAATCAAGCATTTGTGATAACTTGCAATGAGTCTTTTACGGCGCTCTGGAGGAATTTTGGCCCACTCATCTTTGCAGAATTGTTGTAATTCAGCTTTATTTGAGGGTTTTCTAGCATGAACCGCCTTTTTAAGGTCATGCCATAGCATCTCAATTGGATTCAGGTCAGGACTTTGACTAGGCCACTCCAAAGTCTTCATTTTGTTTTTCTTCAGCCATTCAGAGGTGGATTTGCTGGTGTGTTTTGGGTCATTGTCCTGTTGCAGCACCCAAGATCGCTTCAGCTTGAGTTGACGAACAGATGGCCGGACATTCTCCTTCAGGATGTTTTGGTAGACAGTAGAATTCATGGTTCCATCTATCACAGCAAGCCTTCCAGGTCCTGAAGCAGCAAAACAACCCCAGACCATCACACTACCACCACCATATTTTACTGTTGGTATGATGTTCTTTTTCTGAAATGCTGTGTTCCTTTTACGCCAGATGTAACGGGACATTTGCCTTCCAAAAAGTTCAACTTTTGTCTCATCAGTCCACAAGGTATTTTCCCAAAAGTCTTGGCAATCATTGAGATGTTTCTTAGCAAAATTGAGACGAGCCCTAATGTTCTTTTTGCTTAACAGTGGTTTGCGTCTTGGAAATCTGCCATGCAGGCCGTTTTTGCCCAGTCTCTTTCTTATGGTGGAGTCGTGAACACTGACCTTAATTGAGGCAAGTGAGGCCTGCAGTTCTTTAGACGTTGTCCTGGGGTCTTTTGTGACCTCTCGGATGAGTCGTCTCTGCGCTCTTGGGGTAATTTTGGTCGGCCGGCCACTCCTGGGAAGGTTCACCACTGTTCCATGTTTTTGCCATTTGTGGATAATGGCTCTCACTGTGGTTCGCTGGAGTCCCAAAGCTTTAGAAATGGCTTTATAACCTTTACCAGACTGATAGATCTCAATTACTTCTGTTCTCATTTGTTCCTGAATTTCTTTGGATCTTGGCATGATGTCTAGCTTTTGAGGTGCTTTTGGTCTACTTCTGTGTCAGGCAGCTCCTATTTAAGTGATTTCTTGATTGAAACAGGTGTGGCAGTAATCAGGCATGGGGGTGGCTACGGAAATTGAACTCAGGTGTGATACACCACAGTTAGGTTATTTTTTAACAAGGGGGCAATTACTTTTTCACACAGGGCCATGTAGGTTTGGATTTTTTTCTCCCTAAATAATAAAAACCATCATTTAAAAACTGCATTTTGTGTTTACTTGTGTTATATTTGACTAATGGTTACATGTGTTTGATGATCAGAAACATTTTGTGTGACAAACATGCAAAAGAATCAGAAATCAGGAAGGGGGCAAATAGTTTTTCATACCACTGTATATTATGAATAAACTAATGAAACCAGCAGACCTCCAGCTACATACATTTCTCTGTCTTTGCCATTCTTGCATTTGATATCCCACACTTGAAGCTCAGCATATGTCACCTGCTCCTCTTTGTTGTCTTCTTCCTATTTTGGTTTTCCTCATTACATCATTCACTGCTGCGATTTGCTTGACACTCAGCAGATGTCGCTGCTCTGCTTTCCCTTTCCGCCATGTCACTTCATTTGCCTAGCACTTCTCCATCAGCAGCCCAGGAGCGCAGGACATTTTGCCCCGTTTGCCGCTAACTCACAGGGAGAATATGCAGAACCTGGACTGGGAGTTGGACCCACCACTTTGAGGCTCTGAGATGGCCGTGCTAAGCACTGCAACGCCATTACGCTCATCCTAATGGGAGAGTTCACTTCACAGGCACCTTCCCTGGGGTATGTGATGCATTTCAAGTCAAGCTGATGTTATGTTATTTTTTCCCCCCATTTGCTCAGTGCACTTAAAACTTTGCAGATAATTTTAGGTTCCAAATAATAAAACTTTTATGTTAAACCTGCAAGAAAATGGGCACAAGCCGAGCAGCAGTCTAAAGGTCTCACAGCATTGCATTTTAAATCCATTTTCCCCTTTTGATATAAACAGCATTCTGAATGGGATGAGAGCCAAGCTGAAGCTTCAGAACTTGAGCACACGGTGGCCTTGAGGGCACAATGGAGCAGCTGCCAGTATGAGTGGGCAGCCAAAGCCCAGGGGGCAAAACCTAAACAAGCTTATGCGACACAAAATGAAAGTCCACCTCTTAGTTGTGAATGCTGAGGATGGGGGTACCAGGAGGGAAAAATGGGGGTTCTCCATAGTCTTGCACTTAACTGCAACACGAAGTCTGCTCCACAGGCACTGGCAGTCACGGCACTTGATGACTCTTGTGGCCTGGGGTCTCCAATTGCTCTTTAAAGATTTTGTGCACGGCTGTGCTGCGTTTCCAAAAGGTGCCATATAAATGGCATGCCTTAACGTGGACTGTGAAAGGCACTATATAAATATTACTGCTAATGTTAAGCCCTTCCTACTGCAGCACCCAGTGCTGTCAGGGTAGGCTCAGGGCTTCTGTGACCCTGAATTGGATCAGGTGAGATGGAGTGGTGTGCTTTATGAAAGGCACTACATAAACGCTACTGGTAATGTAAAGACTTATGGTAGGGTGTGCATCATGAAAAGCACCACATAAAATGAACGCAAGTGTAAACTACTTTGGATTACTGTGCACTATGACAGGCACCATATAAATATAATGTTTAATGTAAAACACTTCAGGTAAATGTTAACAGTACTATGTATGAAAGGCACTATGTAGCCACAGGAGTGTAAGGTGAGTTCAAGCACGGGTAAAACGTGTGCCGAAAGAAATCTCTCAGTCCAAAAGTTCATTTTAAAATATTTAGTGAAAATTCAAAGCAAACAATCCATACAAGAATAAAGAAAAAAGGTTAATACACACATAGAATAAAAGGCAAAAAATTAAAAAAAAAATGTATCTTCTCTAAACTTGTCTTTTCTTGTTAAACTTTAGTTGTTTTTATACTTAAAAGATTCTTTACTTCTCCTTCTGTACGCTTTAAACGTACGACGCAGCACATACAATTAAGGGCTTTGTCTTTCATGTTACTTGGCACACAAAGCACGCAAGGCCCAGTTTAAAACCATGTGCCCTCTATGCCTTACTCATGGCAAGGCTGATCACTAACTGAGAAAGGCTAGAAATAGTTAGAATATACCAACTCAATTCAACTGATGGGGGTTATAGGAACCTCCCATAGTAAATAACTAGCAAATGGCTCTCACACACTATATAAATATTACCGCTAATGTTAACTCAAATGGGATGGTGTGCATCATAAAGAGCACAACATAAAAAGAATGCAAGTGTAAACGTACTTCAGGTTACTGTGCACTATATCAATATAATATCTAAAGTAAAATATGAACTGTACTATGGAGTGGGGCACTGTATAAATATTAACGCTAAATGGAAAATACTTTGGTTTTGTGTGCACTGTGAAAGACACTATAGATTAAACTATTATGGGATGGTGTGTGTTAAGAGAAGCGCCACATAAAAATTCTTTCTGATGTCAAGGACTTTGGGTTAGTGTGCACCATAAAAGGTATTATATAAATGTTACTGGTCATGTAAAGGCCTGTGGCAGGATGTGCGTTATGAAAATCAGAATATAAAAAAATTTGGCAGTATAAAGTATTAAGAAGAAAGTGCATTGGCGATCCTAAATTGTCCCTAGTGAGTGCTTGGTGTGTGTGTGTGCCTAGCGGTGGGCTGGAGCCCTGCCTGGGGTTTGTTCCTGCCTTGCATCCTGTGTTGGCTGGGATTGGCTCCAGCAGCCCCCCGTGACCCTGTGTTAGGATATAGCTCGTTGGATAATGGATGGATGGATGGAAGAAAGACAGACTCTATATAAACATTATTAGTAATGTAAAATACTATGGGATATTGTGCACTAAAAAATGCATATACTGTCTATTAATATAAATATTATTGGTAATTTAAAGCACTACTGTAAGGTGAGCATCATGAAAGGCACTGTATAAACATTACTAATAATGTAGAACTCTATTCTATGTAGAGTTTGAATGACACTATATACATGATATTATTAATATAAAGTACTGTGG
Source organism: Polypterus bichir lapradei (assembly GCA_026402145.1). Lineage (NCBI taxonomy): Eukaryota > Metazoa > Chordata > Cladistia > Polypteriformes > Polypteridae > Polypterus > Polypterus bichir. The sequence continues at coordinate 52,206,877 of JANRMT010062829.1, forward strand.
AATGGTAGGCACTGTGAAAGGCCCTATATAAATGTTATCGGTAAAGGACCAGGATAGGTTTGTATTATGAAAGGCACTATATAAATATTATTGGTAATGTAAAATATCTTGAGAGGGTGTGCACTATGAAAGACATTACATAATGATTATTGGTACTATAAAATACTATTTAATTTAAAATACTATGGGAGGGTTGAAAAGCCCATAAAATACTATGGGCTGGTAATGTAAAGCATTACGGTAGGGTGTGCTCTAAGAAAGGCACTGTATAAACATTATTTGTAATGTACAATACTATCGCATGGTGTGGAATTTGAATGACACTACATATGACACTATAAACATTGCTAATGTAAAGTACTTTACGCTAGAATGCACTATGAAAGGCACTATATACACAGCACATCATGATGGGGTTCACTGTGAATGCCCAAAATGCTTGTGGCGAGGACAAATCAGTCAGGCGGCAGGCACAAGCTGCCTTTGAGTCAACAGCCAGGAACAGAGAGGTCATGAATGTCAGGGCCATCTTCCATGTGAGGTACCCCCCAATAAATATCTGTGACCCTTGCTGGTGTCTTCTGTGGCTTTTATACATCATGGGTGAGGTGACAGAGAAATTGCTATATTTATAGTTTTTCATTATACAGTGCTTAGAACAAAGTAAAAATCAATACATTTTTGGTTAAATTACACACTTGTGCACACGCTGTAGATGAGTGAGCAGCCCAAAAGGCGGCTCCAGTCTTCCGACAGCCCAAAGATGAAGCCTACAGCTAAATGTGAGACCAGTTACCACTAGAGGGCACTCATGTCATGTATAAATGGTCTACCAGAAGCCAATTGAATTGAAGGAACCTGGAAATGCGCACCGAGACACTGGAATGAGGCCCAAAGCGGCTCTTCTTCGCTGTGGGTGGCAGCAGGACAAATCAGCAAGAAGTCCCCAACAATGAGAAGGGGCAGGAAAAACAAATGAGAGGTCAATGGAGGCTGTCAGGTTTGCAAATTAAGAATAAGAGGAGACATGTAATGTGAAATAGTCCGGGGCCATCAGGGGGGCAGAGTTAAAGGGGACCTTAGATTTCAGTAGTTAGCTCCTCTGTTGTTCAAGGACAAAATGGCTTTTTTTTTCTGTCAAGTGAAGACAAGCTTTGTACTACAATGTGGATAGGAGGCAAGTGGGAGAGAACACCAGGGTCCAGCGTTTTATTGAGGCACTAAACCCAGAGGTAAACTTCATATCTCTTGTGATTACTGAACACACTCTTGTGTCCCGGGGCCTCCAGTTATAGAATAGCCACCTACAGAAAATCTTTAGAGTGCTAAGGAATGGGGTTGTACTTCAAAAGGCGCTATATAAAAGGGTGGGGGCTTAGATAAAGGACTTTGCCCTAATGTGCACTATAAAAGTCCAGTCACTGGATGCTTAAAATTACTGGCTGCATCACAAATAATAATAATAATCCAATAATAATATTTATAATACTCCTTGAACCTTACATTCTTAATCCTTGGCGGTGTATTTCAGTCAGGGTTCCTCCTCTGGTTGGTGTCTGTTTTTGAGTCTTTTTTATGTGATTATTACTTTGGTTACTTATTTGATTTATTCCATACGCCTGTGATGTTTTTTATGTTTTGTGGGTGGTTCTCCAAGAGGCAGGGCCACCTGCTCATCACCACAAGGGACTGCCCTAAAAAGGCGGGGACATCCCATAGTCCTTTGCAGTTCATTCAAATGTGCCTGGGAGTTGGTGAGTGTTGCTTGTGATTTTTCTGGATTTTTGATCACCATCTTTTGTTTTTTAACCATTCAAATTCAGGATTGGGGGCAGATGCCCATAGCGCCGCCCCCCCCCCCCCATATTGACCATGCTTATGATATTGTAAAATATAAAAAAAAAAGTGATTAACTCTATTAACACAGGTAATTACATTCATGTTTTACTGTTTATGAATGGGAGTAATTGTTAAAAATATTAAATAACCAAAAACGTGATTTCACTCTCTGATAAAATAGACAGTGGTGGGCTGCACACCTTTATTTGTTCTGCTGACCCCCTTAATGTATTTAAGAATTATATCTGTCGAATTCACAGAAGAAATCCTTTGCAGTGTGCTCCTTAATATTGTTAGTTAACTTCTTCTTTAAGTTTAATTGCCTTATCGATTGTAACCTATGATTGTAAATGATTAGAGATCACACCTTTTCACTGGTGACAATCAACTTTTCTTACCTGTCTTATTACACTTGCTGAGCAAAAAAGGCCAGACCAAATGTTACTCAATTCTGTTTAACTTTTTTTGTAAGTCGCTTTGGATAAAAGTGTCTACCAAGTAAATAAATGTTAATGTTTGTGAGTGGATGGCTCAGCACAGCCTCCTCGCTTGGTGTCAAGCTGCAATTAAACAAAGGCTAACAGCGCCCTCTAGTGGTTAAAGAAAAGAATAAAAAAGGAGGCTCAAACAGAAGCTCTATGGCTAAAGTTCTTACACTTATGGTGATGTACACCACACGAGGCACAATGGGCTCCATGACATTTGTTTTTCCAGTTGGCACACAGGCTGTTGAAGTGACTTGCTCAGAGCCACACAGTGTCACAAGTGGGATGTGAATTCACAATCGTCTAAAATTTTTATTTTTATACTGGATTGAGGAATTGTTTTGTTCTGTGTACTGTATTGTATTGACCCCCTTCTTTTTGACACCCACTGCACGCCCAACCTACCTAGAAAGGGGTCTCTCTTTGAACTGCCTTTCCCAAGGTTTCTTCCATTTTTTCCCTACTAGGGTTTTTTTGGGAATTTTTTCTTGTCTTCTTAGAGAGTCAAGGCTGGGGGGCTGTCAAGAGGCAGGGCCTGTTAAAGCCCATTGCAGCACTTCTTGTGTGGTTTTGGGCTACACAAAAAAATAAATTGTATTGTAATCTTACCAACTACACCAACTTGCATGTCTGGTGTGCTAGTTAGAGGCACAGAAATGTTAAAGGGACTGCCAAGCCAAACATATTGACAAAATAAAGAAGGCAAAACGTTGTAGATAACTCAAAACTACAGCCCCTCACCATCTGTAAAATATTCTTACTTGTTTTTGGAGTGGGTCCCATTCTCAGATGATGAGGTACTGCCATGTCTAGTGGGCAGAACGTGTGGCACACGGCATCACATGACTAGCAATGAGCATAGCAACTGTAAACACGTCAGTGCAAGCGCAGCCACAAAATGACATCACCAGACCAACAATAACATCAAGAAATAAGCTGAAAAAAAAAAAAAACAAAAACCAGAAATGAAACAAATGGGAGCAGGAAATACACAAAAGGGGAAAGCGCCAGAAATGGCAGACTGGCTGCTTCCTTAACACTTTCACTCTTTTGTGTCTTTTGTCCTTGCCTGATATTTCACTTCTGCTTTGTGACTGATCTTGTTAATTCTGAATTATCATTTTTCATGTATTTGTGTTATTTCCATTACATTTGTTATGAGTTTCGTCTCTTTAAAAGAACTGTCATTTTCTGGGTTTTATGGGGAGAGCACCAGGAGGCGGAGTCAATCTGACATCACTGATGGCCCCTCCTACTGGCTGCAAATGTCAGCCAGGAAGAAAAAACCTGGCAGTGGAGCACAGAGCAGAAAACATTACCTGCCTTCTCCCAGTATGTGGATTGTAACACCCGGGGAAATAGGACTATCGACCTCCTGTATGCAAACGTTAAAGATGCATACAGTGCCACCTCACTGCCTGCGCTTGGGAAAGCGGATCATAACCTGGTTCTGCTTCAGCCTCACTACAAACCAAGAGTGAGGGCGCTACCTACAACCACACGCTCATTCAGGAAGTGGTCCCCTGAGGCAGAGCAGACTCTGAGACTGATTTGGAACTACAGACTGGGATATCCTGCAGGGGTCACATAGTGAGAACATTGAAGAGGCTGTTGACTGCACTACTGATTACATCAACTTCTGTATGGACATTGTAGTTCCAGTAAGAACAGTACGCTGCTATGCTAACAAGCAGCCATGGGTTACAAATGACATCAAAGGCCTTTTGAACCAGAAGAAAAGGGCTTTTAAAGGCGGTGATCTGCATGAGCTCAAGCGCGTGCAGAAGGAACTCCAAGTCCAGCTCAGGGCGGCGAAGGAACAGTACAGGAGAAAGCTGGAGCAGAAGTTGCAGAATAACAGCATGAAGGAAGTGTGGGATGAGATGAAGATCATCACTGGCTGCAGCTCGAAGCGGGGTGCCGCCATCGAGACAGACGTGGAGAGAGCAAACCTGATGAACAACTTCTTTAATAGGTTTGATCACCCTAACCCACTCTCACCTCGGAGTACTGCATCCTCCAACCATCCTTCTGCTGATACCAGCATAGGTGAGACATCCCCACCCACAATTACAGCAGCCCATGTGAGCAGAGAGTTGAAAAGACTTCGTGCCATCAAAGCAGTGGGTCCAGATGGAGTATCGCCACGACTGCTGAAGGCCTGTGCGCTGGAGCTGGGGAGTCCTCTACAGCGCATCTTCAACCTGAGCCTGGAACAGGGGAGAGTCCCGAGGCTTTGGAAAACATCTTGTATCACGTCCTAGTGAGCTGAATGACTTACGGCCTGTCGCTCTGATGTCACATGTGATGAAGACCATGGAGCGGCTGCTGCTTCACCACCTGAGGCCACAGGTCCGCCATGCCCTCGACCCTCTGCAGTTCGCATACCAGGAGAAGGTGGGAGCGGAGGATGCCATCATATATATGCTACACCAATCCCTCTCCCACTTGGAAAGAGGCAGTGGTGCTGTAAGAATTATGTTTCTGGACTTAGCGCCTTCAACACCATCCAACCTCTGCTCCTTAGGGACAAGCTGACAGAGATGGGAGTAGATTCATACCTGGTAGAATGGATCGTGGACTATCTTACAGACAGACCTCAGTATGTGCTCCTCGGGGACTGCAGGTCTGACATTGTGGTCAGCAGCACAGGAGCGCCGCAGGGGACTGGACTTTCACCAGTCCTGTTCAGCTAACATACATTGGACTTCCAATACGACTCGGAGTCCTGCCACGTGCAAAAGTTCACTGACGACACTGCTATGGTGGGCTGCATCAGGAGTGGGCAGGAGGAGGAGTACAGGAAGCTAATCAAGGACTTTGTTAAATGGTGCGACTCAAACCACCTACAACTGAACACCAGCAAGACCAAGGAACTGGTGGTGGATTTTAGGAGGCCCAGGCCCCTCATGGACCCCGTGATCATCAGAGGAGACTGTGTGCAGAGGGTGCAGACCTATAAATACCTGGGAGTGCAGCTGGATGATAAATTTGGACTGGACTGACAATGCTGATGCTCTGTGTAAGAAAGGTCAGAGCTGACTACACTTCCTTAGAAGGTTGGCGTCCTTCAACATCTGCAATAAGATGCTGCAGATGTTCTACCAGACGGTTGTGGCGAGCGCCCTCCTCTACGCGGTGGTGTGCTGGGGAGGCAGCATAAAGAAGAGGGACGCCTCACGCCTGGACAAACTGGTGAGGAAGGCAGGCTCTATTGTAGGCAAGGAGCTGGACAGTTTGACATCCTGAGCAGGCTCCTGTCAATCATGGAGAATCCACTGAACAGGATCATCTCCAGGCAGAGGAGCAGCTTCAGCGACAGACTGCTGTCACTGTCCTGCTCCACTGACAGACTGAGGAGACCCCACACTCAATTCCACCCTTGGGGGTAAACGTTAACATTATTCAAAGTTATTGTCTGTTTTTACCTACATTTTTATTACTCTTTAATTTAATATTGCTTTTTTGTATCAGTATGCTGCTGCTGGATTATGTGAATTTCCCCTTGGGATTAATAAAATATCCATCTATCAGTTTGTACAGGAGATGAATCTCTGGATTTTTAGACAGCCTTTGGTAATGCACCACATGAAAGGTCGGTAATATCATGCTTTAAAAACAAGCGCTGTGATGTTATGGGTCATGTCTCACTGCGGAGTTCCTTCCCTGGCAGGGGCTGAAATTTGTGTTTGATGTCTCTTTAGTTCATTTGTATAATTTGGTTTTGTTTGTGGATATAAGCTGCCTTTGTTACATTCCATGTGTTTTGTGGGTGGTTCCCCAAGAGACAGGGCCACCTGCCAATCACCTTCCTATAAATCTGGGGGGCCTCTCACAGTTCATGGCCATCAACTGGGAATGCACTCTGGAATGGGCGAGTTATTTGTGTTTTTACTGTGCTTGTGCCATTACTAAATGTTGACCCTCTTACTGTTTTTTCGGCCACTCTATTTGAATTCTGTATTGGGACTTTGATCGACTTTGTTTTGGGGCAGTTCCACTTTGGTGTTGTGCTCCATGAAGCTTCAGTGCATTTGGAATCCTTTTTTGTGAAGAATAAATCTTTTATTCTATAAGGATTCTGTGTTTGCTCTTATTATTTAGCCGGGGTTTGATAGCGATACCCCCCTCTAGTGGGCATTATTGGAAGTGTTTGAGACTACGTGCTTTGGAACTCTACAGCGCTTAGGACTCCCAGTTCCCGACATTACAGGCAACTGGGAGAAGAGGAGAGGCAAAAAAAAAAAAAAAAAAACTAGCAACCAAAGCCAAAACGACTTTCAAAAACTGCAGAATCCGAAAGAGTTTTTAAGCAAAGCAACAAGAAGAGGGTTTTGGGAATCCATGAACTTTGAGTCAGAACCATTTGAGGTGCACTTTTATCCTGTCACATTGTGACCGACGGTTCATGACCTCAGAGGACACCCCCCCCAACAATGACACAGTCGCTGCCATGGCAACAGAACTTCAAAACTGTGCCATGACATGAGCCACACATGGACATCTACTGTACCTGTTGGTGGGCATCTCTGAGGGCAGAGCACAGCTTGTCAGGTGAGTAGCAGAGCTGAAGTTAAGAAAGCACAGCGGCTCATAGTGGTTTTAAAAAGAACGAATCCCACCAGGGATACTAACCTTGCTTATATTATACAAAAAAAAAACTGTACTGCACTTTATTGTTTGTGGAACACTTTGTTAAAACAGAAGCACTGGCCATTTTGGAAGCCATTTTGGAAGCACCAACCCTTGCCTGTTTGGTGTCATCATCATCCAGTACATCCTCGGGTTACTTCTATCAATGTCCCGGGTTCAAATGAGTATGTTAGCTGCAGCCAACCCGGATAACACAGATCAATGTCAAGCTGTATTTTTAGGGGCTACCACAAAAGAAAAAGCTGAGCTTGCTCTAGATTACCCACCACAAGTCACTAAAGACATTCAGACTTCTAGAGGACCTGAAAGAAGTCATTATTTAGAAATCATAAGACGTATCAGCAGCTGCTTAAATTTATTTGCAATTTAGTTTGGGACTGTAGATCCATGTGTTTCGGTAGTTTAAGGGCATGTGCACTCCTTTAGTGATAATATGGAGTTCACAAAGGCATGTGACAATCAAGGGAGGTCAATGTTACTGCACTGCCACGGACCCGGGAGCGGTAGGCTCAGGCCAAAAGGTTCACCCCAGGAGCCCAATTAGAACAGAGCAGCTGCTGTTGGCATCCTGTGAAATCTCCTCTGGGTCCGCATTCATTTGTTTCACTTCTGCTGGGCGATATCCTCTTCATTAATCCCCTGCCTGTAAACACCGTGCACCACCTTTCAGTCAGGGCTTCATTTCGGACATTTGCTCTTCCCGCAGGCCTTTCCCTTAATGGTCACCCCCAGGCGGCGGCCCCTTCACTCGCTCGAATCTTACCTCCACAAACAAAAAGCAGGGAACGATAGTGGCGCTCGTCTTGACTGCCAGTTTATCGCCAGCCATTTTCGCTGTCAGGTAAGAAGTTTGTTTCTCCAGTCAATCTGAAAGAAATAAATAAATAAAGACTAAAATATGTCTGACAATCATTGATACAGCCACCTAATGTCCAGAATGATAGAATATACCCACACACTCACATACCCATCCATGCCAGGCTGTTTAGCCAAAGGAACGTCTTTGGGATCCCGTGGGAACTGGGAGAATACGGAGGGAATGCCAAAGCTCTCCACGGATTTAGCGAACAGGTGGGGACCTGAATCCATGCCACAGAAGTTGTGAGGCAGCAATGCAAACCACTGAGCCACTGGGTTGTTTTTCCCGTCTACTATCTTTACCACTGGACTCTAAGTCAGGATCTTCAGCCAGGGGTCTGCATGTTCTCCCGGCTTTTCCACCAAATCCATAAATATACCGTCTATCTAAATGACCAAGAGTCCATGAATGTGGGGATCTGCACAAATAGGACTTGTGATGGACATCTGGTTTAGGGCTCATTCAGTCCCTGCCTCACATCAGTTCAGGCTAAAAAAAAAAAAAAAAAAAAATATATATATATAAAATAAAAATATCCCCAGCAGCTGATGAAGCAGGTGTTGAACCTGACAGATTGGGGCTTGTAGTGAGCCCACCTTGGCAGCAAAGGACACAGAGCTGGACTCCAGTCGACCTGCTGTGCTGATAGTGGCTGTCCTTTCCTTTCTGTCCTCTGCATCTTGTTCTGTTACTCATATTAAATGCAGCACTTAGTTTAGCGAAGCTATACAGGATACTCTAGTATAGCTGTTTTGAATATAGAAAACCCTACAGACAAGCACAATACTCCAACGAGTCAAAGCACAGTGCATACTGCATAGAAGCTGTAATGGATGGACAAGCATCACGACTGAGGAGGAAGAGGAAGGTCTTATCAAGTCAGGAGGCCATAATGGAAGGAGAGCCTGGATGGAGGTCCAACCTAGCTGGGATGGTTCTTAGTTCTAATTCCAGTCAATAAGAAAGACCAATGGATGGAATGGAGGAGTCTGTCTACCAGGTATTATTCACCCCCCTGTATGACAAGTGGCAGTGCTCCGCTGGTGGGATCCCAGTTTGGACACCCGCAAGGCAGTTCTGAAGAGCAGCTCTGGGCAGTTTTCTTACCAATGAAAGTTCATCTCCCGGTATGATACGTGACACTGTCATCACATACTCCTCTGGCAGGGTCTCGGTTTGAATATCCATATGGTTGTGTGAGACCTGTAGTTCTAAAGGGCAGCCATGTTGGGTTTTTTGGGTGCCATTAGACTAATGGATGCACACTAGGGGAGTTTGTTTACCAGGGACAAATTCATCCTGAAGTACAACAGGTGGCACTGCTCCCTTGGCAGGGTCCCAGTTTGGACACCAAACCCTGGAACCCATAGTTCTAAAGAATAGCCCTTTTGGGGTTTTTGGGTGCCACCAGACTAATAGATGGAATGGAGGAGTTAGTCTACCAGGGACAGTTCATCCCCCCTGTACGATAGGTGGCAGTGCTCCTCTGGTGGGGTCCCATTTGGGAGACCTGTAGGGTTGTGTGGCACCTGCAATTTCAAAAGAGCAGCCCTGTTGGGGTCTGGGTGCCACCAGAGGGTGCTGCCAGGAGAAGGCCTTGTGCCACTTCTGCAAGACTCGGAAATGCTTCCCCTGTGCCATGTTTCGTCACTGGAAGTACTCCAAGATCCAACATAAAGGAAGTCGCCTCACCTCGATCAGAAAGTCAGATATGGGAGATGGTGGGCAGATCTGAGGGCAGAGGGGCAGCACAGAGTTCACAGTCCAGACCCAACCCAGGGTTAGAAGCAGAACTGCTTCAGATGCTACCTTACCGTCTGCCTGATATAAGTGGGATAAAGGGGCCGTGAGAGGGTGGGAGTGGTCCTTCCTAACGCTATAGGCTTGGCAGGTGCAACGTTCTATCAAGGGGTCTTTAATGGAGTGCTGGGAAGTCCCAATGGTCTTTTTCTACGGTATCCGTCGTAGGACCATATGGTCAGAAACACTGCAGTTCCCAAACCAGACAGTGATGCGGCTGCTCAGAAGACCCCCCCGACGGTGCCCCTCTAGAACGTGGAGAGAATGCGGTTAGGTTGGCCATTAAAGGAAGTGGAGACACTGCAGGTGGCTCACCAATTTGCCAACAGATGTGTCATCAAAACAATCCAGCACTTTGAGGACAATGTTGTGTTCCCCAAAGACAAATAAATAAGATTTTGGGCATCTAACCCTCTATAGTGCACAAAGATTCAAGAAGTCCTGTCAAACACCTTGGTGCGCAGAGGGCAAGGCCACCTCTGAATAAAAGCTTCAGACCACCATGCATCTGTAAGAGATATCATGGCATGTGCTCAGGAAAACTTCATCCTTCAACGACATTTGCCGCTGCACACACAGATGTTTTACTAGGCAAAGCAGAAGCCACACATCAGCAGTGGGTAGAAGCGGTGCCCACTGAGATAGAAAGTCGCCCTGTGGAATCATGTCTTGTGGTCCGGCAAGTTAAGAAATAGTTTTTTGAAAAAAAAAAAAAAAAAAAAAAAAGCAGTTGTGTTCTCTGGGCCAAAGAGGGAAAGGACCATCCAAGCTGTGGTCCACAGGTCTAAAGGCCAGTGTCTTATCATGTCATCTGTGAGGGCACCATCAATGCAGAAACATAGGAACAAAGTTTGGAGCCATCAAAATACCATCTTTTCCAGGGATATCCCTGCATTTTCCAGTAGGACAACAGCAAACCACACATTCTACCCCAGACTACAAGTGCATGGCAACATAAGCAGAGAGTGAAGGAACGAAACTGTCAGCCCTGACCCATGTGGCACATTAGGATGTGAAAAATACAGCAGTGAAGGCTCCCGTGCAGTTGTGCTGCTGGAGACCTGCATAATGAATGAATGGGGGACAATTACAGCTGCGGAACTTGACCAACTTTTGTCTTCAGTGCTCAAATGCTTAGTAAGTATTATTACAAGAAATGGTAATGTGGCGCAGAGGGAAACACTTGACTGGCCTGACATTTGACAAGTGTGTTGCAGCCCGAATTACAAATATTCTGCAAAGGTGATGAGAAAGACATATGTCAGATTATAGCAAGTGCTCAGTCAGGATAACTGCTGGTGCTGTAACTATGGGGGCACTTGCTTTTTCACACAGATGGTATTGGGGTGTGGGACGACTGTTCCCTGAATAAAAAAAGTCCCGATTTCAAAACTGTGTTGTGTGTTCACTCAGGTTCCATTTTCTCTAATGCTGCGTTTTACCTAAAGGTCTGAGGACATTCATTTGGTAAATTATGCAAAGACAAAGTGGATAAACTCAGGACAATAACAGATGACAGCAATGGCCTCAGCGGTCAGCAGGTCTCAGTCCAGGCGAGCTTTGGAGAGATGGGATGGTCTGGGCTACAGAGTGTGGACCTAGGCCTGGGCCGACCGTCTCATTAATTCTTTCATTACTGACTCTACTTGACTTACTGCAGTGACGCCGACTCCGCTGTGCTGTCAATCAAGTCCTCCAGTCAGTCAAGAATAACAGACGGGTCTCTGTGTTTTATGTCCTCATCTGAGGACGGGATTCCAGCGTGGAGAACAGCAATAAACACTGCAATAAGAAAACACACACTCAATGAACAAACACAGAATAAGAGCAGCAATGAATACCTGCACACTCCCAACAGCTGCTAGTCTTGGATTGCTCTGCCTTCAGGAGGTGCTCAGTGTAGGAAGGCGCCACACCATGCTGTACGGTTATAAATCATTCTAGCTGTTCTCCCCGTCTAAGATGGGCTAAAATTTAAGTAATCGACGTAGACCTCAGGGCTCACGTTTGCAGTGCACCATCTGTTGGAATGTATTTTGTAATGCATGTAGGAATACAGTGCATTGCAATTGTTGTTCCAACAGATGAAGCATCACAAACATGTGCAGTAATAACACACATTACTGCATGTGCTGGTGAGGCACCATCTGTTGGAATGACAAACGCAACGCATGGGTCTCTGTAATTTACTTTAAAGGAAGCGTTCATATAAAGGATCCCTCTATATTCGTACTCAAAATTGATGGCAATAGTCACGGACTGAATAATCAATGAATCAAAAGACCATCAAAACTACAGAAAACCAGCTACAATACTATGAAGATACCAATTGAACAGCTCGGTTATTTCTCAAAAATTATTATTAAATTTACCCAACCTATATTTCACAAAGATATTTTCTTTACTTAAATACAAAAAAAATGCTAACATTTTTGCAAGAGCACAAAGGCTTCCAACATTTTAAACAGTTTTTAAACAGTAAGAAGGGCTGGTAAATGACCATGAATAACATGTGACTAGCAGCAAAATCCAGAGGGTCGCGATAACCAAAAAAGGCGAAGAATCAAACTTCTCTTAGCAAATATTCCCATTGTAGTCCATCGGGCCGACGCGTTTCGAGACTCGTCTCTTCATAACAATTTTTAAGAAATAACTGAGCTGTTCTTTTATTGGTTTCTTCATAGTACTGCAGCAGGTTCTGATAGTCTTGATTGATTCTGCAATCCCATACCACATGGTACTTGTATTCGTCAAGGTGTTGTTAATTTCGTGATATGCTATCTATTAGAATGCCAAATGCAATGGACATGTATCTTTAATATGCCATTTGGCATGGGATTCTTAAAAGCAGGTTTAATGATTATGATGTGCCATCTGTTGGAATGACAGGGACACAGACCTTTACCCTTTTTTTAAGGTGGACAAGTGGTTGGGAAGGAGACCTGGCAATGCTTGTGTACCCTAAAATGAAAAGCTTCCATGAAATTCTTAAATTGTTTTGTTTTTAATGCTTTACTTCTAGTACCAGCTGTGCCACCGGTCTAAGGTGGGTTGGACTCTAAGTAGTCAACATAGTCCTTAGTGCATCATTTATTAGAATATACTTTGTAATAAATGTACTAAAAAGATGCCACATTAGAATCATTTATATTAATAAAATGCATTACTACAAATATTTGAAGTGCACCATCCGTTGAACTGACAAATGCAAGACACGTTTCTAACACAAGCCATTTGGTATGGGATTTGGAAAAGCAGTGTTAAGGATTTTTTTTTTTTTGATGCACCATCGGTTGGAATGATAAATGCGATGAATTTTATTAACACATCACAAACATTTGTAGTATCTGTTAGAATGACAGACATAGCAACTGGACGGACACACAGATACTTATCTATTTATTAAGGTCAGTTATACCACCAGGCCCAGACTGAGACCCCCACAGGTCCCTGGCTGATGTACTGTAGCTCCTCAACAAGCAGTTGATTGTACTTTTACTTTTAACAATGCAGTGCATGGACACCTGGTAGTTTAAGGCTGCACAGTATTTCCTATTCTTGCATTTGGAGACTCAAGTGTTTAATTAGGGGTGGGGGTCCCCAGGGTCATCATGCTGCTCAGAAATTGTATTGTTTCAACAAGCAAAATGTGTGTGAAGGTCACAAGTTAAACTGTTGACATCATTTCAATATACAGCAGCACCACCACCACAACAATGGAGAACAAGGTGCTGTTAGATCTTGTGCTGTATTTTATCATAAATGCATTTATTGCTATTTCATAGAACAGACTGAAGGAATTTTTTGACAGGGTTAAATAGCAAAGGAAAGCTCAAGGACATATTTTGCATAAAGTGTGCACTTCCTGTTGTGCAGTGGGAACACAAAACACAAAAGAGGCCAGGGACCACAAGTAGCCCAGGGTCTTCATCATACAGGAGCTGAATGGTTCCTGAAAACAAATGTCCTGTGGTAGGAGAGCACCTGATACCTGGATGATCCAATGGGGGCCATTCTTGTGCCAGTACGCTCAGCACACAGTAGCTATTAGGTGGTGAAAGAGACAGATAGGGGACAGACAAGGTGGGCAACGTAGCCAGAACTTCAGAAAACACCCTGCTCTTTTTCGAATGATGCCTGGAGATCTCGTTTCACCACAGAGAGACAGAAAGTCGGGTTTACACCCCTTCTGAATGACGGTAACAATTTTTGTCAGCACACAACAACCGCTGAGTAAGCACCCCCTGCTGGACTCTCCAACACCACGTCCTGCAGGAAGCCAAGCTCTTCCTAGATGCCCCCCTGCCCCTCCAAGCACTGGCCAGGACCCGAACATGCTTCTCTTCAGGTGGATGACCTGGTGGATGACCTGTTCTGAAGTGCAGGTGGCAAAGTCTTCACCCCCGTGGAAGTTTTTAGGTTTTATTGCGATATAACATGGAATCTCAGTGGATTGAATGTGACTTTGACACTGATCAACAGAAAACGACCCGCTGCTTACGCATTTCATTCGTTTTGGGTCTCATCTGTTTTTTATTGTTACCGATTGTCCTGCAACTGCTCAACAACAAAGGACATTCAGCTCTTTGGGCTGCTTATTGCAGTTTGAAGTCTGACTTGTACACTTTCTGAGACTTCTTGTGGTTTATGTTTAATATTCTAGCCATACTCTGAAACTTCAGTACTCCGAGAAGACCACTTGGATATGGTGCAAACTTCACACAGGCTATTTACTTGGCAAGTTGTGTAACATAACATGACAAACTTTTAAGGCTTTCACATTCCATTCAGTTCTGGGTTGTTAGGAGGACACAACACACCAAAGCAGCATCAAGACAGGAGCCAAACCTGGACGGGCTCTGGTGCCATACAACGACACAATCAATCACTCGTTATATTGCGCCTTTCATCTCCAACCGCTGCACACATTATCCATTACAAAGCGTAAACATTGGTAAGCCACTCAGGAAACATTTCATGCTTCTATCACTCCATTTACCCCTCCGCGCTCACAGTTTGGGTCTCCTTCCTTTCCTAGTAATTCCCCATACACGCAAGCGCAGATGTAGCATCGGACACACGTACGCACGAGACAGGCGGAGGCCGCCGCCGGAGTTACAGCCCCGTTAACTCACGGCGCACACACTGCTCTAATAATTGATTGTGCAGGACCACCCGCCATCCCCACGACTGGGACGACAGGCGCATCTTTAGTAAACTGCAGGCGCGCCGGCACGCGCCCCGCCCCGAATTCAATACAAAGCCGGCTGAGCATCACTGGCAGCGCTCTGCTCTGCACCACGTTAACAGCTGCTGTAGTAACATGCGACGCACACATTAAAAAAGGAAAGTAAACAAAAGCACAAATAAGCCAAACGACAGATAATCGACTGCAGGCTAAAAATCACTGAAACAGAGTACGCGCACCGATCTGGACCGGCGGCGTACTGCAAGCCCGCAGCGTGCGCTACAGTAACTCTTGTCGCGAAACAAATCGATACCTGAGCGCCGGAGCAGGTGAAAGCTTGCAGGGATAAATTCGGCAGCCTACCTTTTTCTTCTTTCAAACGTGCCAAGACGAAGCCATATTTCAAGCCAAACTAAACACTATATTTATTATTATTTGTTATTACTATTATTATTAAGTGTTATGCATTTTTTATGCTTCTGGTGCAGTTCTGATTCGGTGAACGTCTTCAGCGAGTCGTCTCCGCGCGGCTTTCTCTAAAGGCAAACATCGGTGCGGTCTTCCTGGCATCTGATCACTGTTATTTTCCTCGCTTTTAAAATACCATTTAGGCTAATTAATTAAGCATCTAAAATTACCGTTCTAATGCCTCCAAGAAGAGTGTCTGAGAAGGAAAGAAAAGAGAGAGCGAGAAGCGCAAAGGGGAGACAAGAGAAGGAGAGGGAACGCCAGACATAAAAGAGAGGGAGGGAGAGAGAGAGAGAGAGAGAGAGAGAGAGCGGTGCACACGGAGACGGGCAGGGAGGGAGGGAGAGAGAGAGAGAGAGGCCAAGCCTCATTGATATTCCAAGCAGGCCTTCGCGGCATCACCAGGCGCAGACCTATAAAACACACACAGCAGCGCGCACTGGCACAGAACAGGTGTGCCACCAGGAAGCCGAAGCCGGGTTCCAAAATTCACTGCTTCGACTAAATTCGCCCCTATGCCACGGACGCACACGCCCTCTTTTTGGGCACCTGCTAAGCTTTCCTGTTGGCTAATCAACAGTACTATACCTATCTATTGTTAAAGAATACGTTCGGTATTTTTCAAGTTGAATTTACTTCAGCACAAACATGACATATGTGTGTTTGCCACACGAAACTGTGTTCTAAAGTTAAGCGCCTTCTAAAAATAAATAAATATCTTGCCCGTTCTGGCGTTTTACAATGAAGGGTATGGGACACGGAGGAAAAGCTTAAAAACTTACCAAGTGTACCGTTTTTTCAAGCCAAGACAGCTGTCGAGCATTGATCTGCGCCTTCCGTGTTTCCGACGACACAAAAGAGGATCCGAAAATAATTATTTTACCGCAAACTCGTCGAAGTAAGGATGTGTGTCCTACACGCGTTTGCGAATTCATACGTAAAAACGGAAGTGAATCGAACAAGAACTGCCACGTGGTACGAAAAGTTTACTGTGATTTGGTCTTTTGAGAAGAACCACACCCTGAGGCAGGGGTGAAAGGTCATGTCGTAGGACGACTAAAGTGCCGCGCTATCTTCGCGCTCGGCCGGTCGTCTTTCAAAATGGCCGAATCTGAAAATATTGGTGCTTTTTATTGTTTGCGTTAAAAAAATAATATGTGTAAACTCTTTCACAATGTGTATAATCGCTACACATTCAATCCTTCTATATAAAAGCGGTCGGGATTGTCCTTCCGTCCCGTGAGTGCTACGCAGGCGTGGAGTTTCACACACGCCCCGTCCATTTTGCAATGCACGATGGGATTTGTAGTTTCTTTTTTCCAGGTAAAAGATGATTTTCTACTCTAGACTGTGCGATATCTTCTTCTTCTTTCTTACTTTATAAAAGCGGTCGGGATTGTCCTTCCGTCCCGTGAGTGGAAAGCGTAGCGGTATTCCGCTTATCACAGACTTACTACTTGCAGCTTGTGGTACGAAGCGACATGATGTGAGCAGAGTTCTGGTGCTTCCATTGTTCTCTTGCTTTTGTGCGCGATGCGCTGGAAAAATAGACAAAATTATGTCTCTGGAAATAATTAATGTTGATGGAGTACAAATGCCTCACCGAGTAGTAAATATCAGGGGGGTTCAAAAGGGCGACCTCAATATAGAAAAAAAGTTTAAATTTCATCACAAAAATAACAGAAACTACGAGTATTAAAGTAATACCGCTCAAATGCAATATAACCAAATTAATGAGTTTGTATAAAATTTCAAATTGATCTATATATTGAATTGCCTTAAGAAGTGGTCAACTTAAAAGTCGGTCGCCTTAAAAGGCGGGTCAGCCTAGTACTCGATAATTGTCTTGGCTTGAAAAAGTGACGTATTTGTAAGTTTTTAAACATTTCTCTCATGCCCCTTTACCCCCTCCCCCCACTGTAAAGTGCCAGAGCGGACAAACTGTTTTTCTTAACGTAAAACAAGCGATTAACTTTAGAACACAAGTTTACGTGTCAGGTGCAAATAAAGCAGCCATTCATCCATCCATTATCCAACCCTAACTACAGGGTCACGGGGGTCTGCTGGAGCCAATCCCAGCCAACACAGGGCGCAAAGCAGGAAACAAACCCCGGGCAGGGCGCCAGCCCACTGCAGGGCACACACCTACCCACCCACACACACACACCAGGGACAATTTAGGACTGCCAATGCACCTAACCTGCATGTCTTTGGACTGTGGGAGGAAACCCACGCAGACACGGGGAGAACCCGGGAAGTGCAGCCTATAAAGCATGTTTGTGCAGAATCTTTGGCTTGAAAAATACAGAACTTATCATTTAAAGTGCTGAGGTGTTTGTTTTATTATTATTTGTGTTATTATGGTAAAAAACACAACCACACAATATGCTTTGTCAGTTTTCTTCTATTGTGTGTTGTGATTTCCCTGTAAATTCATGAATTCCATTTTTTGGATGTTTAACCTGTTTCTTCTATATGCTATCATTGTTTTTTTCCCCCAGCTATTCAGTTTTGGGATCTTTTAGTTTCACTGATATTTGCACCGCTCCTTCTTTTTTTTCATAAGGTACAAAAGCTTCCAGTTTAATTGTACATTTCTGGCCTTTGTCTCTGACCGAATGAATCAGTTAACTTACCTTTTTTACTACAAAAAAAAAAAAATCAGGAGTGCTCTCCCCTGGACTTTCTCGTATACTCAGATATGGGGATGGATATTTGAGGAGTAAACCACAAGACAAGGATTATGTTTTTAGATTACTAGGAGGCTTTGAGTCTCTGTCACTCACGTTTGTGGATTTCACTTTCTACAAACAACAAATCTTTTAATTCTCGCGGATACGTCTCTTCATTGGGAAGAAACGCTACTTTTCCCTGATGGCAACACGAATTAGGCGATCTACAAGTCTCTGACTTTTGTTTAAAGCCAAACGATATCTACATACTTCTGTCATATCACCTATTGTATGTCTATATATTTGTCTCTTTTCGCTTTTACCTTTTCGTCAAGATCGCATTGAATTTTGATTCCGTGTTTGGACTTTCATTGTGACAACGCAACGCATAACTGCCCGTGACTGAAGATCGCTTCTTTCTCTCTACACGAACTGTGTCTGACAATAACATTCACACAAATGAGAAATGACTGAACTGTGTGTGTGGCTATATGGACGGGACTTTCCCAAATCTCTTTGTATAAAGTCTTGTCTCGCTGGGCTTGAAATTTTCTCTCGTGGGATTTCACTTTCACCAAACAACCAATCTTTTAATTCTCTCAGATACGTCTCTTCATTGGGAAGAAACACTACTTTTCCCTGATGGCAAAATGAATTAGATGATGTATAAGTCCCCAACTTAAAGTTTAAATCTGAACAATATATTCAATCTCTTTTCGCTGTTCCATTATTTCACCGAGTAATAGTTTCCGTTTGTTTACGCTAGTGCCATCTTTACTAACATTTTTTTGAGACATTCGAATTTTCATACTTCCATTATCACCCCAACGTTTTTGGATTCTTTACACTGTTCTACGTTGTCATCTACTCTTTGTCTTTTATTTCCAGCCCTGTGTGGTTAAATCTCTTGGCACAAAGACTCATCTCACGGGACGTGAAAGTGTCTCTCTGAGTAAGTCACGTCTCGTCTCCTTCCAAGATTTTTTTTATAATAGAGAGATGTACATTAAAGAACCATCAAGAACAAATCAAATCAAATTGATAATGTATTGACTAATTATTATAAAAGTAAAGTTGAATAAATCAGACTGCATGAATAAAAAAGTACCACCTTCAGTTAGCGGAAATAGCTCAAAAGTTGATAGAAATGTACATTTTCTACTGAATACGTGTATGCATTAATTTGGTTGGCCAAAGTGAAAGTGTGCTCAAGCTATCTTGTTTACATACACAAACACACACACGATGGTATTTTCAGACTCGGGGAATTCTAAAACATTGAAATTTATTAAAATCTCGAAATGGAATTTTTGGACGATTCCAATACTATCCCTACACTTCATATACGAGAAAGTAAACGGTTGCACAATAGACACTGGACTGACAAAGTATTCCGACGTTCTGCACACTTTATTGGGTTGTGGATTTCATTTTAAATGGAGTAATTTGCCACTTTTTCCGTCTCTGTTTGACTAACTGTCTCTCTCACCACCTAACGGCTCATGTGTGCTGAGCATTCTGGCACAAAATAGCTGCCGTTGCGTCAATTCCAGAGGAGAGAGAGCATTCACAGGGCATTATCTCCCCCGGATCACTAGGTGGCAGCCCCTCTGGGCTGCAGTGGGTCCACGGATTCCCTCAGGGCGTCATGGGCCTTGGACTTTGCTGACTCATCTCTGTTGGTTTTTCCGTCTGCGGGGTGCTGCAGAGATCGCTGAGCCATATTTCATCGGGCTGCCACCTCAGCCAGAAGTGCTTCCGGACCATGTTGACAGGATACCAGAAGCAACCCGGGGAGCCAGAGTCGGGAGGAAGAGGACGAAGCTTGCCGGTGGAGGAGTGGAGACAGAGAGAGAGAAAGGGGAGAACACCCGCTGTCTGCTTTATTTCCATGCTGTGCTTGGGGTGGGAAATGATTGGCAAGATTTTCCCACAAATAAAAACCTTTTGTGTGTTGCTGGACGTGTGCCTGTGTCTGTCTGTGTTGGAAGTTGGTGACCTGGAGCGCCCCCTGCAGGCCACACGATCCAACACTAGTCATTTAGGACATTCCTTGTATTTTAGTCAACTCCCCATGTTTGATCCTGGCGTTGCCAGTTGTGACCCTCATTTGATTTGGTGGGGCTCCTTGGGCCAGCTGATTAGGTTGTTGTCCTGCTTTTATGATCCTTTTAGGGGGTCTCACAGCCACTTTGTTATGTTTGAGACTCTACTGTTCTACTGTTCTGGGTTCAGTGATATCTCACAAGCACCCCCTATTGGACACTCTTTAATCTGACTGCTTACTTTAGAGCAGAGGGTTCCCAAGTTCAGTTCTGGGGGACCCCCCCTCTCCATGGCTGTGGATTTTGTCTGTCCTAAACCATTTTTGTAATCTGTGCGTGCGTAGAATTTTCAAGCAATCTCTTTGTTTAGTGCAGGGGTCCCCAACTCCGGTCCTGGAGGGCCGCAGTGGCTGCAGGTTTTCATTCTAACCCTTTTCTTAATTAGTGACCTGTTTTTGCTCCTAATTAACTTCTTTTGAATTAATTTTAGTTGACTTGTTTTTTAAGATTTGTTCCCTGGAATGTGATGTGAGTGGGCCAACAGAAGACCACCAAAGTCAGGGCCACAAACTCCAAGCAGTTGCTCAATTAGGTGCCGATTCTCATTGTTAATTAAACCTGATCTTTAATTCCATGGCTTGTTGCTGCTGTTGTGGTGCATTAGCAGACATTTCTGAAATTGTCGATTTTTTCTCTTTCTAAGAGCACTGGTAAAATGTTTTTGGGATATGAGAAGACTGACATTCCTGAGACCTTCATCTTTCTTTATTTTCAGATATTGTATGATGGACACCAGTTGTTTTGGCTCATTTTGTATCTCATTATTGTTTGGCTGCTAATTAAGGAAAAAGTGAAAATTAAGGGGTTCGAGTCTTGAAGAGCAAGTCAATTAAAACAAATTCAAAAGAAGTGAATTAGCAGCAAAAGGAGGTTAGAATGAAAAACTGCAGCCATGGTGGTCCTCCAGGACCAGAGTTGGAGACCCCTGGTTTAGTGTGCTGTCCTTTTGTAAGAAATTGTGAAATATTTTATTATTTTTGCCATAACTTTAAACATTTAAGGTTCCCCTGCCCTGTTTCTTTCAATTTGCCATTTTTCGTCAGAGTTTGCGCCCTTAAGTGTATTCAAATGCAGACAACAGTGAATGCTACAGAGGAGCGGCGCCATATTCGTTTGTCTGCCATTTTGTTTCTTAATGAGCAGTGTCATCGAGGACAGGAAGGACGCAGCCCAGAGATACGAAGGGGTTGGGATGCCAGGCCGGATTGTCCCGAAATGAAAGCAAAAATGGCCTGTGATGGTACGATTTTCTTAATAAGTTTCAAGAGAAAATAACCTGAGTAGGTAAATGATCGCCGTTCCTTCAGCGGGTCTTCGCAGTCAGGATGGAGTTGCGTCCCGCGGCCCACTCAATCCGACACTGGACACCCTGTTCAGCACTCTGACTGGAAAGGGGAGGACTCGGTTGCCCTCTTGGGGCGTCTTTCTCAGAGTTATGGACCCGGCTAAGTGGCGGCGCCCCCTCTCGTCCCGGGGTGGTATGACATTTTTCTGGTGAACCCAGAAGGTGCTCCTCTGACCAGGGCCATCTGAACACATGGGCATGCTGGGCATAGGGGCCCACGTTTTTTCTGATGCCTATGTATTTTTTTGTTTTGCTTATCAAATCTGGGGTCCCAGTGCTCTACTTTGCCCGGGGGTCTATGATGCTGTTAAGACGGCCCTGCCTCTGATGGCAGAGAGGTGGCAATGTAGTGTTGTTTGCACCCATGTCTGCCCTGCTCTTTGTTCATTGGCAGCATTTGGATACAGTTATGGGAGCAAAATGTACAGAAATGAGTCAATTAAAATGAAAAATGCAAAAGCACACAGATTTGGGGTTAAAGAATACAAAAATAGAAATAAATGTAAGGACGATAACTAAATAATACACATGAGAATGATGCGCCGGTCGTGAAATTGGCTGGAATAAAAACTCTTACTCACAGGGGTCCCCGGAGTCCAAACTCTAAAGCCACTGCCTTAGACAGGCACACAGACCATCAAATACAACCTCGACATTCAATGCAGAACATCAGACGCAAAATAGCTGGCATGCAAATGCTTGAAGAATTTTACATTTAGAATGAGAATTAAAGAGCAGTATGGTGCAACCGAATCAAATGAGAAAAAATACCTGAAGATACGGCCACTGGCAGCAGTCGTAACATTCCCAGGGGTCCTTTTAGCTTTAGGGTCTGTAAAAAAAGATGAGCCACCCGGCCTTTCTTTGTCATGCCAGTCTGAGGAAATCCCACTGTCCTGCAGAACCTGAAAACAATGAAGGCAAAAAAAGCCAAATCACAGAAATAAAACACCTGCCATGACACCAGAGAAGACGTTTATACCGTCAGCCACCAACTGAGGGCCTCTGATTTACTGAATGGCACCTCATGAGTGGCATGACAAAGGCAAGGCCACTGTCGCACTGGAGCCACACATCTTGATCTGGCAACATGCGACAGCGGGCATTTTGGTTGTCATGGAGACGATATACAATGCATCAACTGTGATGGGCAGCGAGGCCTGAGACAGCAGAATGCAGATCTGCGGGGCCTGGGGGGGGTGGGGGCTGGGTTGGGGGTAGTGGATGCTTCAGAGGAATGAAAAACAAAAAGCCGAACCCTGGGAGGAGAAAACAAAATTCCAAACAACAAAGACTACACGTGGCCAGGATAAAGAGGCATTCCAGATCACCGACGCTGAACTGAACAAAGCACTCGCTTCAGATCCACTCAAGATGTGTCCCGACTCCTGGAATGTGAAGCAGAAATGAAGGCAATGCAAGAGGGGGCTTGTCACGGCGAGGGGGGAAAGAGGCATAACAGGCAGCTGTAGACATGCAGGCATTAGCCACAGTCTTAAGGGTCAGACCACCTTCTAAATCCCCCTCTGATCACAGACACATATGAAAGGCACTATATGATAGATAGATAGATAGATAGATAGATAGATAGATAGATAGATAGATAGTGTGGACTTGAACCCGGACACACACAGACGGACATCTTATGTTCACCCAACACACGTTTATTATACAATATTTACAAATAATAAAGTCAGTGCACTTCCCAGTGCCTCCAACACCGTTTCCCCAAATGTCCAGGCCTCACAGTCCTTGTGCCTTTCTCCTGGCCGCCTCCAGTCCTCTCTCCAGCTCTGTCCACTTCCACCCGACTTCTGCTGCTGCGCCGGGCCGTCCACAGAAATATGTTTTGTTAAAGCAGGTCCTCGTCTTGCACCAGACGGAGCATCCTGCCGACTACGCTGGCCCGGACACAGACAGACGGACATCGTTGGCTCCACCACACACTGTTTATTTACACTATTATTTACAGTTTTTCCGTGCACAACAAACCCCAGTGCCTCCAGCACCGATCCCCCAAAGTCCAGGCCACACAGTCCTTGTGTCTTTCTCCTGGCCGCCTCCAGTCCTCTCTCCAGCTCTGTCCACTTCCACCTGACTTCCGCTCTCGACTGAAGGGAGGCGGCCCCTTAAATAGGAACCCGGATGGGCTCCAGCTGCTTCCCGGCACTCCTCCATAGACACGCCCCAGTGTGGCGGAAGTGCCGGCTGCGCACCCGGAAGCCGTCCGGGTGTCCCCAGTCATCTTCCCCCAAGCACTTCCTGGTGTGGCGGAAGTGCTGGGCTCCAGGGATATTCAGGCACTGGAGTGACGGCTGGCGGTGGCCACGGGTCCCTACAGGGCTGGGCTTCCAAGCCCTTTACCCGTGGCCCACAACATAACCAGGGCGGATGCCCCCTCACGGTCTGGAGGAGGTACAAGCCCTCCTCCGGTCCTCCTGTGCCACAATAGATAGATAGATAGATAGATAGATAGATAGATAGATAGATAGATA
>JANRMT010062829.1:52230795-52250492 GCA_026402145.1 Polypterus bichir lapradei
AGATAGATAGATAGATAGATAGATAGATAGATAGATAGATAGATAGAAATGAAAGGCACTATAAAACAAATAGATAGATAGATAGATAGATAGATAGATAGATAGATAGATAGATAGATAGATAGATAGATAGATAGATAGATAGATAGATAGATAGATATTAATTTAAGTATAGTCAGCAGGATTACAAATATAGATAGATAGATAGATAGATAGATAGATAGATAGATAGATAGATAGATAGATAGATAGATAATGGCTGTAGACCTCTTTCGTTCTAATATTGCACACTTTTGACCCAATTAAACAAATTACTCTCTCATCACTATATGCTTATTCAGAGAATAACGGAAAGCCTTTTCATTGCTCCTGCTTACTCCTCGTGTGATGTTTAGGGTAAATAAATATAAAATGACGGCTGTAATGGAGCTGCCAGGCTGCCGATGTAATGTGATGTATTCATTTTCATTTCGCTCAACGCCATTGAGGTTACCATGGCTTAGAAAGTTTTTCACAGCTAGAGGGCGCCATACTCTAGTAATAGAGGATGAAATATTACGTTTGTCATAATAGATGTTATTTTGTTGATTCAAGGAGCTGAACGCACACACTTATAAAAAGTGAACGGAAAAAGAGAAAAACTATAAACTCGTCAAAAATGGCATCCAGGACCCCTCACATCCATCAGCAGAGTCAAAATCAACAAAATGTGTAGTAGTGGAGGACGAAAATAATTAGAAAACAAAAGCATTGCATTAACCACCATATGAAACTAAGTGTGTCGTAACAGTGATGATAAGTTTATTTCTATAAAAACTCTATTCAGTTAGTCTTTTGTAATAACCGAAATCTATTTTGCCATTTTGCTACATTGGGCATTGATGTTGGTCAAAAGAAAACATAAAAGAATATCCATAAAATAAATGATGATGCTCATGTATTTGATGGATGCCCCCAGACAGTGGCATCCAACAGCTGCACAGGTGGAGAGGATGTGGTGGTCAAGTAATTTTGGTGGCCGCACCCAGATATAAACACATGTGGTGTAACTGAACAATGAGAAGGATATCCTTGAATGTTCCTGTGATGCCCGCAGCTGGCATACTCCTCCCTGAAGTTTGGACATGACAGTCATAAACTGATGATGGACTGGGCAATGAAGACACATAAGACAGCAAGGGTAGGTGCCCAAGTCATGACATGTCATTTTCTAACCCGCTTAACCCGGACCAGGTACGTGTTTGTGCCACATAGCATAGGGCGCAGTGCAGGAGCAAACCCTGGAAAGAGTGCCAGTCCATCAGAGGGTGAACACAAACACACACACACAGGCCAATTTAGCATCCTCAGTTCACCTATAGTAACCAACATGTCAAACATAAGGCAAAGCAGCGCTGCTATCACTGAGCCACTGTGCCACCCTCGGTGCAAAAGCACTCAGTACTTTTTTTTTATCACATGTCAAACAGTGCCCACATCCAAAATACAGGGCAGTTTCCATTAATAAATCAATAAATTATCCTTCATAAAAACTCTACAGTGGATGTTAACATTCAATAAATAAACCAGAAAGTCTAAGGATAAAAACAAACATTAACACAAAACAAGAGCTTCGGTGCCCACTTTTCTCGTCTTCTGTAAATCAACAATAAACGCACGCTCTGGAGCGATGAGCGGGAGCCTCTCCGTTAGGTTCTATTTTCTGCGACACATGTGCGTCTGAGGGATACCTTCAGGATTCATCCAAGGTTTGTAATACCCCTAGGGGGCGAGAGGGGGGGCTACCACTTAACGGTGTTGCCTCTTTTCTTTTCCTCAGAGGCGAAAAGACGCCCCTGCAAGCACCACCACCCCTTCCACTCAGGTATCCTATAAACACCCGACGTTCCCAAATGTCGGGGTCTCATTTGGCTCGACGGCACTTCGAGATTCCTTCTTGCTTTCAAGAGAGGCAGTTGGTGTTCTGTTTTTGCACCCACGAGCGCCTATTTGAAATGGGCAACGCAGCTGGCACCCCAACACTTTATACAGGTTCCTGTACTCCTTCCACCCTCTGTCCAACATTTGTCACCTACCGACCTGATTCTACGGTTCTGCTAACTCATTTTTAATGTCGTCTTTTCATCTCTTTTCTGTAATGAGTCTAGGAGGGTGGTGGGTCGACTAAAATTTTAGACTTTAAAACCTCAAGCATGCAGCTTCAAACCACACCTCTGATCGACGGTGTGACCCCGAGTGTGTGCTCCAACTATAAGGATAAAGGAACACTTGTGCTTTGGTTCAGCCCTCATAAAGTGCTCCAAGCATGGGAAACATGCTCTACTAATAAATTATAATTATCAGAATAATCTGGCATTGTGTTGTGCCCCGCACAAGAAACCAGGAAAGGCTCCAAGTCCAAACTGGATTAAGCAGGTTCTGGTCAGCACAAACAGTTTATTATCATGGTGTTTCATGTGAATGCAACAGTGTGAAATAGAGACTCAGAGCTTTTGTGTTTCATTGACATTCTAAGCAGGGCTGGTTGGTGTCATCCAGTGACAGGAAGTCACACTAAATGACCTTGGCACCATAAACATGAGCCATTAGGAACACCTGCACACCTGCATATCTATGACCTGATCTAATCAGCCAATCATGTGGCAGCAGAGCAATGCAGCAAACCCTGCAGGTCCAGGTCAGGCGCTTCAGTTTCTGTGAAAATCAAACAGCAGAATGGCATGATGGGTGAGGCGGGGTGGGTGGGGGGGGGGGGGGGGGGGGGGGGGATTATGTGGGTCTCGGGTTAGAAATGGCTGATCTCTAGAAAAACAAAAAACATCCTCAGAGCATCAGAAACACCTTGTTGAATGGTCAGAGGAGAATGGCCACACTGGTCCGAGCTGACAAAAAGGCTACTGTGACTCGGATGACCACTCTGTCCAAGAGTGGTCAGCTGAAAAGCATCTTGGAAATTCACAGCATGTCGCACCGCGAGGTGGATGGGCTAAAAACAGCAGAAGACCACCTTGGGTTCCACTCCTATCAGCCAAGAACAGAAAGCTGAGGCCACAATGGACATAGGCTCACCAAAACTGGGCCAGTGAAGACCAGAAGAATGTCACCTGGTCTGATGAATCTCGATTTCTGCCGCAGGCCCACAGATAGTAGATGTTCACAGCATGAATCCAAAGACCCCAACCTGCCCAGGCAGATGGTGGTGGTGTACTGGTGTGGTAAATGTTTTCATGGCACGATTTGGGCCCCTTATGATTATCAATAATCACTTGAACATCATGGCCTGTATGAATATCATTACTGACCATCTGCAGCCCTTCATGGCCACAATTGACCCCTTTTCTACTTTTCCAGCACCACATCACAAAGCCAAAGTCGTCTCAAACTGGTGTCGTGAGTTCAGTGGTCTTCAGTGGTCTTCTAGCCAGAAAGAACACCTTTGGGATGTGGTGGAGCGGCAGTATGAATGTGCAGCTGACAAATCTACAGACATTGTGTGATGCAATCACGTCAACATGGACCACCCTGGCATAGTGGTCCTAGGTGAACATATGGTACATACTGAATGTGGCATGCAAGATTTTTATGTGGGCCTGCATGATTAAGACCCTCACAAGCCCCTGGATGACTTAATAAATATTAACAACGCAGCATGTGGACCACTGGTTGTTTCTTCTAGCGCGGAAATATCTACTCATGAAGATTGTGCTTGGACATTCAATTGTTTCATGGACTCTTGGTACCACTGAGATGATTTTGCCACCTGCTGCTGGATGAGATGAAAATACCCCTTGCCGCACACCCGGAACGCTCTGAAGGTGGACCAGCCCCTGCCCAGACAGTCTGTGTCGCCTGGTGACTTCATATTCTTGCACTTGAATCCTCTTTATCTACCTGTGTGGAGTTTGCACATCCATTCAGTTTATAAACTGCAAGAATTGTGTGTGATTGTGCCCAGTGATTACACTGGCACTGCACCCACAACTGGCTTGTTATCTTACCTCCATACTGCTGGGGTAGGCACTGCTTGCCCATCACGTTCAGCAGTATAAAGTTAGAAGACAGACAGTTAGGGGTTCAGATAACTTTAATACTTCCTAAATGATAAGCTTACTGGGTGGGCCAGATTGCCTAAAATGGGTTTGCCCACAGCCTGGATTTCTTATCAGACTCCGCTAGTGTCGCTAACGTGCCCAGCAAGACAGTAAGTCGCCACCACAAAGCAGCAAGTGAGCTATTAGGCTTCTCAGGGTACGTGAAACTTGACTCCGCGCCCTTCAGCTCTTAATCTTTAATGCCTAGCGGGTTCGGATGTCACCGACAAGTTGCGGTGAGCCGTTCACGACAGCCGGCACGAGGTGGCGGGGCTGCCGTCCAACTTCCCGACCCATCACATTCAAAATTATCTTCACCTCGTTCCGCAGGAAGACAGGCTGCCAGTTCTCCTGAATTAAAAGGGGTGTGTGACAGAGAGGGCCGCACGACCGCCTTGAGCTCGTCCCACCTGCTGTGCCGAGTGCGCCTCCCGCCCTCTCCCTCTCTCTCTCTCTCTCTGTCTTTCTCTCTCTCTTTCTCTCTCGCTCGCTCGCTCTCTCGTCAAGCACGCGCACACGCGCGCACCCCGCGATCTTTTCCGTACTCACTGGTTTGAAGACGCAGCGCGCGCGCGCGCGACAAGTCACCCTCGCCACTGGCGTTTCTTGCTAAAAGAAGGCAGTGGCGCGTTTTCTCGTCGGGTTGTTGCTATGAGTTTTGGGTAGCACTGTTCTCTCACTTCCGACTTTGAGAAAACTTCATTTTTATTTTGAATTTGCTTTCTTTCTTTTTAAAATTTGTTTGGACCGACCTCCTAATTCACGTGAACTTTGGACTTGGGACACTTCACAGCCCCGCCGCTCGAGGAGGAACGAAAAGTTCAATTCGGGATCATCGTCGCCGGGCTAGAAACGCTTCTTTGGATGCTGGGCTTGTAATTCCAGGGAGGTCTGGATCGGAACCGTTCGTCCCGCTGAGCACCTGGAGCGGTAAGTGCAAAGGCTTGGAGTTAAAAAGCGGGGGCTTTTGTGTGGGTGGGATTGGGGTTGGATTTATAAAGCGTGCTCGACCTCGGACCCCCTGACTCGAGGGTCCCAACATTTCCAAAAGTTCCCTGATCTGGGATTTCCGGACGGGCGCTCGCGACCGCTCCTCAATAATTTGCACGACAGTGAAGAGATGTGGAATATTCACCATATGTGATCAGCTGAACGTGCATATTGGGTTCCCAACGCGGTGTATTTCTTTAATGAAATGTTTTTGCAAGGCAAAGCAAACTCTAATCCATTAATGTCTTTCTGTTATCTTAGAAAGACTTGTTTTTTTTTGTGAGCCTTGGCTTTTTCCAGAGGTTTGCAGATGAATATGATAGGATGGATCTCTGAAAAGTGTGTACCCATGGGGCACCTGTTGGCATAAATTGACAAAATGCTTGTGATCGCACGTTTGCTCGAAAAGGCGCACTTTACGAGATATGAAAGGTGATCAAGCAAATGTGGCCACCTGGGTGCATACCCTCTAATGATGTCACAGCATTTGTCATTATACAATACAATACAATACAATTTATTTTTGTATAGCCCAAAATCACACAAGAAGTGCCGCAATGGGCTTTTATAACAAACGATTAAAATTACTGTTGTAAGAATGTTACAGATTAAAGGGTCAATTTCGTCATCAATTAAAATCTGCCATGGCTGGACTCAGTAGGCAATACAGTACCCCTTATGAGAAAGGCCTGGACGTCATAGCAGACCACTCACTGTCTACAGTACATCCCATTGGTGTACAGAGGCAACCAGTAAATCTAATGGGAGGTCAGATTATATAGCGCCATGACGTGCGGGCCACAAGTCAAGTTATATGACACCCTAGCGAGGCCCCACCTGGAGGACTGTGTGCAGTTCTGGTCTCCATTTTACAAAGACGTGCTTGAGAAAGTCCAGAGAGGAGATCGACCACGCTGACTAAGGGCTGTGAGATCGGAGCTGTGAGGAGAGGTAGACCTTTCAGTGTAAGCATTCATAGATGAAAAGGGGGTGGGGTGGGTGGGCATGACTTCCATCCATCCATCCATTATCCAACCCGCTATATCCTAACTACAGGGTCACAGGGGTCTGCTGGAGCCAATCCCAGCCAACTCAGGGTGTAAGGCAGGAAACAAACCCCAGGCAGGGCGTCAGCCCACCGCAGTGGGCATGACTTAAGTGTTTAAAATTATATGAAAGGAGTGAGTCCGGGGGAGGCCAGTTGTTACTTTAAAATACATTCTGCAGCAAGA
The DNA here is from genome assembly GCA_026402145.1 of Polypterus bichir lapradei. NCBI lineage: Eukaryota > Metazoa > Chordata > Cladistia > Polypteriformes > Polypteridae > Polypterus > Polypterus bichir. The sequence continues at coordinate 52,237,109 of JANRMT010062829.1, forward strand.
ACACGGGGGCAAACCTTCGTACAAATCTTAAAACGTTCATCTTCACACAAGGAACCACAGACACCTGGAATAAATTATCAGGTAGTGTTGGTGGAGAGCAGGACTTGAGGGACCTTCAGCTTGACGTTACTTTGGACAATCGGGGGGGAATAGGATGGACGAGCTCAGGGGGCTGAATTCTCTGTTCTCGTCACAACTTGCCTAATGTTCTAATGTAGTAAGTATGCGGGGCTAATGATGTGGTGCCACCTCACAGACTTACCTTCCTGTTGAAAAGTCACCAATGTGTGAGCCTCACCTACCCTACATGAGCTTTAACAGCCCAGTTACTCACCGAAGCTCAGTTTCGAAAAAAATGCCATGTAAACCCTTATTCCAGTTTGAGACTCTGGATGATCGGACTCTGAGAAACGTGGATCTCTCAGTGGGTGAGCCAGTTGTTTGGGTTACAGTTAAGGATTATGTAGTCTCCGCATGAATGTTGCACATGTCTTTGATTCACGCAAACCGTAAGTCGCCACAGGAGGGAACATGGCAGGAGTGTCCACGTGATAAATCGGGCGATTGCATTACTCCTTCTTCTGGTTGAAATGATCTGTCTCAGTATTTCAGAAATCGTGGAATGTGCATGCAGTGTGGTGTAGTGGTTAAGGCTTTGGACTGCAAACCCTGGGGCTGCAGGGGTTTCAAATCCCACTACTGACACCTGTGTGACTATGAGTAAGTCACATGACCTGTCTGGGCTCCAATTGGCCAACCCAAAGAAATGCAACTAACTGTATCATAAGATGATAATGACCTCTTGGGCATGGCCATCAGCAGTGTGTCTGTCTGCAGAGAGAGTGTCGACCTCATCGAGAGGTTTACTGACCTCGGCAGTGACATTCATGTGACTCCGGTGACTCTTCCTATGAAGTCAGTAGATGGATTGGGAGATTATGGGGGGTCATGAGGTCACTGGAAAAGGGTGTGTGGCACTCCTGATATCAGTGCAAAAGGATGAAGGTCCTGGTACTTCCTGTTTGTGAGACATGGATGCTATCAGGTGACCTGAGATGAAGACTGGACTCCTTCGGAACTGTGTCTCTACAGATGGTCCTTGGGTATACCGCTGGTTTGACTTTGTGTTGCTCATGGAGTCTGAATGAAGCACATGACCTGCATTGTGAGGGAGTGTCAGTTATGCCACTGCGGCCATGTGGTGCCATTAACCGAGGCCATTAATCCACATTGTTGAGGACCCGAGTGGATGAAACAGGCCAAGGGGATGCCAAAGTAACACCTGGCTGTAGCAGATAGAGGGTCATTTCCAGAGGGTGGGTCTGGACTGCATGTCTGCCTGGGGCAGGGCGGGGGTTACTAACCAGGATCCAGAGGCCAAGTGGTGGGTGCGGCAACGCCCTGTACCGGTGCATGCAGTGTACCGGTGCATACCGGTGCAACGCCCTGTACCCCCAACCTGACCTGACCTGACCTGTATCATAAATGACGTAAGTCGCTTTTGATAATGTCGTCAGCCATATAAGTATCTGTGCTGATGAGCTGAGCATACAGGCTAAACTCAGAAGCACAATCCATTAAAAGGTACGTGCGTTGCGTAGTCTGACAACGTAGCCTAACGGGACGCTCATTTTATTGAAGTAAAAACTCCTGCATCATTCTTATCCCAGCAAGACTGGGTGTTCGGCGAGAAGCACACGTATCGTTACGCCGCGCCTTTGCAGGGCTCAGATGCGTAGCCGAGTGCAATCCACTAAAAGAAAGCGATATATAAAGCGTCAGTTTAGTTGTAATCCAGCGATTTGATACGTTGAAACAGCGATCAGGTGACGCAGCGGCCAGCGTCCACAGGTCGAGAATAATAAAAGGGGACGGATGTTCTTAACCTGACCTCACATGAAGGACTAAACGTATTTATGACAAACCAGGGAGCGATCGTAGGCTCCACACGGGATTCCTGGCGGCCGATGATGACGTCTGGCCCTTTTTTTCTTTATTGTAGTTTGAGCGAAGTTTTTTAAAAAAGGAGAACTCCAGGAGTGTAACTGGCGTCACGAGTAGCTTTGTTAGCACCTTTTTTTCATTTTTTTAACGATCCCTTCCCATGGTTCACCTCTCCCGTTTTATCTCACTGTGTTCACCGCAGGCTGCCGCAATTCCGCTGCCTTTGGGGCGAGGAGCCGTCGAGCTGCCAAGAAGAAGTCGTATCAACTCTCCAGATTATAGGGATTGGCGATAATTACAGGAGGCGCAAGCCTTCTGGTGGGACATCAAGGTGGATGTCACTTTCATCCCGTAGGGCTCTTTTGGAAACAAGTGGCTTTGTAAAGCCATGCGCTTCACTTCACTTCACACGGCCTGGCAGTCGCTATCTGGCTGATCTGGTTTGGGGGAGGGGAAGTGGAAGGGTGAGGTTCTGGCTGATGTACTCGCTGAACAGGATTCAGGCCACAGCTGCAAAAAAAAAAAAAAAAAAATCTACCCCGGGGGGCTAATTACCTGTTTTTTTTCTCTCTCTATTAAAACAGAAAAAGTCCCCACACTGAAATATAACAGTCACACAGAGGATCCAAAACTCAGTTACACGCGTGCCGAGGCTCCGTGACACCACTCAACTGTTAGAGCGGAGGGGGCAATCGGCGTCTCTTATGTTGCCAATTACTCGCCCGCCACAGAGTTCTGCTGAAAGCACTGCAGCTCTGGCAGAGACGGCCCAGAGCTCGATGGCACAGATGGAAGGTCCCTGCAGGAAGCCATCCATCACTGTTAGCAGTTCATCATTAGCCCCGCGCGCAGCTCCTTCTGTCACTCGTGATTGGCTGCTCTCCGCTCCACTGGCCACGCCTCTCGGATTTTCAATTGATTAAGCTGTCGCCCTCTGTGAGAGATGGGTGACTGAGCACAGCACGGCCCATCCCCCAGCCCCATTCACCGTCATCACCCGGGGGGTCCCGAGGAACACGATTGAGTGGGCACAATAGACAATATTAACAGAGCCGACGTATTTTCAAGTATCTATCAGGCTGTAATTGTCATTGAGCACAGGCTAAAAGTGGGTGCCCACCGCTACGGTGGCAAAGCGCCAAGCACAGCCTGGCAATTCAAGCATTTCAATTTTATATTTTTATCCCCACATCAATGCCACAGAAAAGCAAAGTGGAAACGGGACTGTAGGAATTTTGGCATATTAAAGGTTAATAATGGAAACATCCCACGCACACAAGTGTCCAGTGGCTTTGTTTTAGCTCGGGTTCATCCCATTCTGGCGATCGTCATGGAGATGTCCACCGTTGGTCACTTCTATTGATTGGACTAATCCGGATGCCGTGAGGTCACAGGAATTGCCCGGAGAGTTCAGAGGACAGGATAGTGTTGAGCGAAAAGACCCAGCATTTGTGTCTAATGGCGTTGTGTCTGAGGATGGGGGGTCCTGGGGTGGTCATTGTGTGTCTATAATTATAATTATGTATTTCAAGATCCATCCGTCCATTCGCTTGTCCTTTTTGTGTATTACAGTATAGCTTTAAAAGTATTTAAAAATATCATCCAATAGATACGCCACAGGTGTGTCTTAGCCATGTGCCAACGTGTGGCTCCATTGTCACCAGTCACTTGGTCAAATGTTGGTGACAAAGTGGGCGGAGTGGTGGCTGTGAGGCTATGGATCTGCGCGGTTTGAATCCCCGTTACTGCCAAAGGGGGTCCTACTGTGCTGGGCCCTTGAGCGAAGCCCTTAACCTGCACTTGCACCAGGGGGCATTGTACAATGGCTGACCCTGCACTTTGACCCCAACTAACAATTCCTAATACAAGAAATGGTATAAGGTGTGTGATATATGGCTGGCAGTTCATCTATAAAGGACTGTACGAGATCCCAGACAGGCGAGCTGAGTTGGGAGGAAGGGAACAACGCGTCTGGGAGGGGAGGATTATTGTGTACTGATTGATTATTGTGATTTATATGAGTATTGTGGAGTGGAGGGTGCTTTGTGTACTTGATTATTATAATAAAGTCAAGATTTGGACTTTTATCTGGTGTCTGGTGGCTGGTCTGAGGGTTCAAAGGGACGACAGCGCCCCCTATCTGTTACAGTCCTGTATAGTCCTTGACCCGGAAGTGCTTCTGATCCCTCAGTCCATGGGTCAGGTGAAAACTCCTTTTCTTCAACCCAGAAGTCCGTCGTTTCTTCTGTCCCCGTGACTGTGACGTACTTCCGGGCTGTATTGAAAATATAAGTCTCTGGGCCTCCCTGCAGCGTCCCCTGGCGGCCCCGACGTTAACTTCACATACCATGATGCCGTGCTGGTATTCAGGACATCTCCTTGTCGCAGGGAGGGCTCCATTTGGCGGCTTGGGGGTATTGGCCGGGATAGACTGCCGGCCAGATATCACAGGTGAAATAAAGAACAAGAAGTGTTCAAGTCACTGCATATGAGACTCTGTGGGCCTGGTGGGGGTCATGGGTACACTCACTTGAACAGAGTAGCACAGACCGATATTTGAGCTTCAGTGACCTTTTGAACTGCCACCTGCTGAGTGACGGATGGCGGCCGATGCCATTACCTGGCTGGGATGCCTCTGAAATAGAAGGACAGGGGGAGAGGACTTCCGAAGGGCGCTATCTCCCCCATACTGTTACTTGGCAGCCTCCCTCCCGGGTTGTGACGGCACCTCAGGTTCCCACATGGCTGTATGGGAATTACTACTTGCTGGCACAGCCCTGTTGGGTTCTGTGGATGCCACCAGGGGGAGCTGTGGGAGCTGCAGAGCCCTACTGTACTTTGGGCTTCAGCCACACCTGGGAACAATTCCAGACCTCCCTAATGAGCCCCCTGGAGTGCTTCCCGGGTGCCAGTGCCCTCTCAGAGTCAGAGGACAGGGAGGCTGCGATGGTTGGGAGAGAAGGGATGGAGGTCACTGGGCTTGTGACTCTCAGTATTAGTCCTTGGAGACTGCTCCAGGTCGGTGGGCTTTCCCTTTGTGTTGGGTCGGGGCGGCAGGTGTGCCTCTGGTCTTCACAGCTCTTATTGTGCCCCTCACTCCCCCCTATGTGCATCCCAACACTCCCCCGGGGGTGGGGGGGTAACTCCTTGTTGGTCAAGTTTGTCAAAACTTTGTGGCGACCAATCACACTCTCATCATTTAGGTGTTGGTACTTCACATCACGGTGTAAATGAAGGCCTAAAGGTGTGGGGTACCCTCAGGCAAAGCCCACATAATTGAAAACAAAGTAATAAAACACGATTTTCATGTGTGGTTTGCAAAACGTCTCTCCAGGCGCGAGCCTACAATTAGACTGAGGCAAGATGGAGGTGGAGCCAAGTAAGAGATGGCGGTCAGGGAACTGGAATCCAGAAGTGACGTCACTCATCTTCTCATTACTTCTTGTCAGGAGTCTGCAGACAGAAAGGAGAGGAGAAGCCTTAGGCGACGGCGCCAACCTGTGTCTCGGAGTGGAATTACCATTAGAGGAGCCCAGAATCAAGTGCCAAGCCCACGTGTGTGGCAACGGGGAAGACTCGTCGTTCATTGGTTGGTGCTTCGTGGCAATCAGTTGATCGATTCTTCTTGGGGGGCTCGCTCATCATTCACCGTGTTTTGCGGTACATTTCAGGGAAACTCGTTGTTGATGTGTTAGTGCTTCACAAAGATCAGATGATACTACGCGGGGGAAAGCTTGTGAAGTGCAATGGGAGTGAAGAAATCAGCTGTAAGAAGTGACGTGCCCACTCGTCTGTTATTCACACCCGCTCATCATTAGCAATACCATTTAGAGGGTACATCGGCTGTAAGTACGAATGGCCGTAAATCAGCAGGCACCTGACTGCGTTCAGAAACGTTCTCGACCAAATCACACAGCGGCTCAGCACAAATGATAATCCTCTTATTAACCCAATACAAGTAAGTCATAAAGTCCTAAATGGAAACCCACCTATGCTGGCGGGGGGACCACTACAGGGAGTTTCATGTAGATCCCATATGCCAGAAACACGGAGGGCGTGATTTCTTTTAGCGAAACTCACATTTGGTCAGTGTTTATGCTGTTATATTCAGTGGGAGACCCCCGCGTCCCCAAAGGGGTCGTTGTAAAAATGCCAGACCCGGCTGTGCATATTTTAAAAATCTTCAGAAAACCTTTAACTTTAGAACACAATGTCACGTGACAAATGCGTATATGTCAAGTTTGTAAAGAAATAACTTCAACTTGAAAAATACCAAAGTTGTCCTTTACATTTTGTAGTCCGACGCTCACAATGACCCACACTTGGCTATTTGTACTACAATATTGATAAATAAGCCACTTCTGGAAAGTTCTCTCGCTAACAGCATCTGCAGGCACTCAAAGAGACAATCCCAAGGTGCCACGTTGATATCACATGAAGTGCAACACGTTAGCCAATGAATAAGCTCCTGCTGGGCAGCTGGGCAGGACTCGTGACCAATGAATGAAGGGAGGAGGCGGGTCTACAATTCAAAAGCTCGCTCACACTTCAGATTGATAGACAGATAGACGGACGCACACCAAAATGACTTAAAAATAAAAGAAAGTTTTCAGCTTGGCAGCCCCAGTCCCAGTGAGGCATTATGCAGATGTACGCCTGTTGGTATGAAGGACCCCCAGTTCCGTTTCTTGACACATTGAAAGTCCTCAGTGCTGGTGGGTCACGGAGAGGATGTGCAGCGTTCTTCATGATGGCACTCAGTTTGGCCCTCATTCTCTCCTTCACTGCTATGGCATCCAGGGGGTCCCATTACTAAGCCTGCCCTTTTAATTAGCTTGTTGATTCTGTGGTCCTCTCTTGAAGTGATGTCACCAGCCCGGCACACCACACTGGCCATCACAGAGCTGTCACTTCCCACATGAGAGGAGCTCAGTCTCCTAAGGAAGAAGACTCTGCTCTGTCCCTTCTTCTATGGCTCCTCTGTGTTACGAGACCAGCCCAACCTGTCATCAATGTGGACCCCCAAGCACTTGTAGATGTGCACCATGCCCACTCCTTGAGGTGTGACTGGACGAGGAGGCTCTTTGGTGCGGTGAAACTCAATAAGCAGTTCTTCAGTTTGCAGACAGTTCTTAAAGTTCTCCCCCTGACCCGTCTCCTTTGTCTCGTCCCCCCTTATCAATGCACCCCTTAAGTGCGAGTGTAAGTCACATGACCTGCTGTTGTAGTTCCAGTCCAAGGTGTGCAGAGTGAGGAGTAAAGCAGGCAGGCAGGCCTGTCCCTTCTGGTGGTCCAGTGTTGCTCACACAGTCCATGACTCTCACAGATGGTGGTCTGCCCTGACAGGTAGTCCATCATCCAGGACCTGCACATCTCTGAGTTTACCCCTGAGCTGGTGATGGCTGGGGGGGTATTGAAGGCACTGGAGAAATCCAAGAGCATAACCTTCACAGCGCTGCCAGCTTTGTCCAATATGGAGCAGACAGATAATTGCGTCCTCCTCTTCAATAGGCAACCTGCAGTGGGTCCAGGTGGTCTACCACAAGAGGACCCCTACAGTCCAGGACTAGTCGCTTCATGATAGGAGACGTACTGTAAGTGCCAGTGGTCTGTCGTCATTAGGTGCCTTCTTTGGGAACAGGGAGAGTGCAAGACGTTTTTCTGGAGCCTCAGGGACTGCACAGGTGACGGGGACACCACCAAGTCGGTCAGCGCAGGCCGACACCCTCACCAGCTCACTCAGTTTAGTTCACATGAGCGTTTTCCAGAAATGGATTATTTAATAATAACATGTTAGTAAAATTGTGAGTCCTTGTGGTGTCATCGGGATACGACTGGATGACCTGATGTGTTGGTCACGTGATGCCACCAACGTCAGATATTTTCCTGGATGTTTTGCTATCGTTTGCTGTACTGTTGGGCTCCATGCATGGCTGGTCATGGAAAGAGGAAATTCCAATTTTTTTGTCGGTCATCACTCCAAGCTGCATGGGGGAAGTCATCGTTGTCTTCTTCTTCATCTTTTTCCACGTCTGTGTGGACTTGATGTACTTTGCCCAACTAAACAGCTCAGCCCTGCACCTCCTCCTCCTCCTCCTCACTCGGACCCTTTTCCTTCAGATCTTCATCTCCTTCACCCATCCAACCTCTGGTTTGGTCTCCATCCCTCTTTTGCCCTTCTATTCCTCATCCTACTGTCCATACTTTCTTAGGTTTCTCTGCCACTCTCGTTGTCCCTCTGATGGTCTCATTTCTTTTTCTGTCCTTTTCTTTAACTCCACACGTCCACCTCAACGTTCTCATTTCTGTTCACATCTAACGTCTTCTCCTGCGCCCCCCTCATGTCTCCCCTCCAGGCATTATTAGACTGTCTGAAAAGCCTGCCTGACCTTTAAACCTTCGCCACATGGCAGCAGGGGGCACAAGCAAGAAACACCCCTGGAGAGGCTGCCAGCCCATTTCACGGCACAAGCCCACCTCTCGGCTGCCTCCGTTGTGTCAAGCGGTGACGTCATTAATGCGTTTTTTTATAGACACTCAGATATCAAGCGATCCTCCAATGGGTGCCCAATAACGCGGTGACTTTGAAATCTGTGACCCTTTGGGCAGGAGAAATTCCAAATGCAAAATAACATCCTGGTACTCTGACACCCGAGTCGTCACCTGCTCTCGATGTCTGCCATTTCCCTGTGGGTGTACTTCGGTTTGTCAGTCGTTTCACTTCATTCCTCCGTCTTCTGCTATTCCTCCCACGGACACTGGGAAGGCGGCGGTGGCAGAGGCGGCGTGAAGCGTTTTCGGCTCGATGTGCAGGCCATTGCTGACTCAAAGTTCTTCTTTCAGCCAGTAAACAATGGAGGTGCCCCGGTGTCAGATTCCAAAACCTGTTTTGACCTGTCGGTTGCACGTGAGGCCTAGGAATGTGACGGACAGGAGCTCTTTGTGATATGTGGGAGGAAGTGGTGGTGGTTGTTTATGACACGAATTTACGAGAAGACTGAGCAGCGCCAGACTTGGTGACAGACCATGGTGGCATGTGGCATGTGCACTCTTGTTTTGTTTTTTTTTGATTAAATTACAGTACAAATAAATGAGAAACTAAACTAAGAGTTCAAACAGCTTAATCAAGGAGTAATCGATGAAAGTAAGAGACCCCCTAACCCAACATGGCCACCCTCATTCCCATCCTGTCCCGTCCTGAAGCACCAAGGGTAAAAGAAAGTCAGATGGCGTCAGTCTTTGGTTTCAGAGCACCGAACGCCACGTTTCCGGAGGCCTCGTGGAGGTCCTCACTGGGGTCCGCTCTAAATGAACTCATTCGTTAAAGTGGGCCGAACAGATGATCTGGGGGGGTCCTCCATCGGGAAGCAATAAGAAGTTTGGCAGCAGCCTTACGTCGTGGGGACATCTGCATTAGGAGGGAGTCAAGAGCAAGTGCCCAAGGACCTAAGGAGATGAAGATGTGAGGAGCGCGAGGACGATTACCGTGAATTATATCCGAGAGAGAAATTTGGGGAATGCGTCTCCCAAAAGAGGGTACCAGGGGGCAAACAAACGAAACCAACGCAGAAAAAGGTTCCCATTGGTTCTTGGGACAAGTCGGATCAGAGGAGAGTTTCATTCAAAATCTTTTCCGGAAGCTCGGACAAATTTGTTGAAACCCCTTCCACGACCAAAGAAGATTCCATGGAACTGATAAAAGTAATCGCCAGTCGTTAATTGCGTATTTAACAAAAATCGGACGTTGCTTTCGAGTTTTGACTCAACAGAGTATTTCAGATGATGGCAGCAGTGAACACGCCGTGGACGGCAGTGCCGGGTCCCTGGTGCCCTTGTGAAGTCTGCGTGTTTGGCGTCGGATCGTCATCTCCGTATGTGACACTGCGGGCTGTGGGGCCTCACCCTGACGGTTGTTTTTTTTTTTTTCCACGTAATCCTATCTAGACACGCCGCTTGGGCGCTTCCATATTTTTTTTTTTTGCATCGATTGCATCACAAGGGAGTTATTTCAAAAATGCGCCTGATAATAACTGTCGCCTGTAAAGGAAGCGTTTTCTTTTTTCTTTTTTTTTTCGAAATATGTGAAGGTGTTGCTACTAAAAAGCAGTGAGCACATCAAATCCTGCAATTAACGGATGAAGATGGCGTCTTCGGTGAACGCGATCATACGAAGCGTTTGTGGGTTCGTCGTAAGAATTTACTGCACTGTGCTGTGTTAACCCAACAGAAGTGCTGGCGTCTTCTTCTGACACTAAAATGTACAGGATAATAATAGAAAAAAAAAAAAAAGAAAAGGTGCACCGTCCACACCACACAGGATGCCTTGCAGATGCTGAAGGTGACAGGCGTGTGAATTAAAACTTAAAACAGGAAGCGGCTTTGTGTCTGTGCCATCTTATCTCAACGCTCAGGCGTGACGAAATCGTCTCCATCAACTGACTGTGACTGAGCGGTCCTGCCCCGACCCGGTGGGCTGCACATGTCTGCCGCTGTCCTGTCTCCTGAATAGAAGAGCACCTGAGCTGACGTGAACAAGCCATCCATCCAGATCACTTCTAAATTTTATATAGTAAGAAAAAAAATTCAAAATGGTGTGCTGCAGCAGACAAGAGCACTAAACTCAACGTGATGGTAGACGTAACCATACGTATACATTATAGCAATAGTAGTAGTAGTAGTGAGGGCCGGGAGGAACCCTAAACAAATCATTACACACGTGCAGCATTGTATAGTGTGACCTGTAGGGGGCGCTGCAGCACCCTAAACACCACCACACACGTCACGGGATCAATAAAAAGGTTCATTTTAACAGGATACCTCCACTGGTTATCCACAAACACAGACTCGGGCGCGGTTTTCTTTTCTCTCTCTACCCCTCCACTCCTCCAGGTGAGTGTCGTCCAGCTCCTCTTCCGACTTCGAGGTCTTAGACCCCGGGATTACTTTGGGGTCGAGCGGAAGTCCCCAAAAGCAGATTATCACAAATCTCCACAGCACCCTCTGGCAAGGCGACACCCCCGGAACTCAACAAGGCTGCCCAATGGGACAGCAGTTCTCAGCATGCCCTGTGGGTGTCCATACTGGTAGTGCCACCCGGGGATGCTGTCACCTAAAATGTCAGGGATGAACATACGTAGCCCTGACCAGCAACAACAACAACATTTATTTATACAGCACATTTTCATACAAATAATGAAGCTCAAAGTGCTTTACATGATGAAGAAAGAAAAGAAAAGACAAAATAAATAAGAATCAAAATAAGACAAAACTCATTAACATAGAATAAAAGTAAGGTCCGATGGCCAGGGAGGACAGAAAAAACAAAAAACTCCAGTAAAATCTGCAGGGGTTCCAGACCACGAGACCACCCAGTCCCCTCTAGGCATTCTACCTGACATAAATGATCAGTCCTCATTTTATTTAGGGTTCTCATGGAAGGACTTGATGATGATGGTCATGTGGACTTCTGGCCTTTAATCCATCAATGTTGCCTCCCGATGTCCTTCCATCACATTGGCCTCCCAGCCAGGCTTTGCTCCTTGGTTCAACCTTACTGGAATGCCAACATACCTACTTCCAAACTGGCATCTTCTGCCAAATTCTGGGCTAAGGCAGGGAATACCCTGCCTTTTTTCTTGTGCCCCCATAATGCTGGCCTCCTGTCCACACACACACACACACACACACTTATTTGTATACACACTACAGATGAATGCAGCAGCTCACCCAGTGACGTTTTGCTAATTTTATGGTGGCTCCCTCCCTTTAGCCACACTACAATGGTGATCATGTGACTGAGACAGGCTCGCCTTTTTATAGGCTCCTCCTCCTCGCCTGGCATTGAAGCTGCTCATTTGCATACTGCTGACTCAGCACTGATGTCATTCACAGGTCATGCAGGATATTTTATATATACTGTATATATAAAGCGAAGGTTTCTGATACAGTTTGCATATTTACAGCTAGAAATCCACAAAGGGAGAAAATGAATCAAGTATCTTAAATCGTCTTTTATTCCTGAGCTTTTCACACCCCAATCAGGTGTCTGCATCAAAGGAAAATTAACAGACATACAAGAATCAAAGGCAACGTATAGCGAATTGGGACATGGTGTAAGAGGGTGGATTAGTAAAGTGGAGTTTGGAGGGTGTCGGTCTTAAAGTCTTTGTTAGTATTTGGCTGTTCTTCTTTTTAAGACTGCATCATGGGGACAGTTCCTGTCCAATGTATGTATGTGTACATTATATGTGATGCCCAGGGTGGGTACAGCCACCCTATCCTGGACACAGACAGGCAGGACACCAACTGGCACACAGCACACAGTGCATTTACAGTTGAGCACCGTGCACAAATCACCCTCTTGCTGCCAGTCCTTCCACCTTCACTCCTCTTCCTCCTGGTGACTTCCGACGACCGGCTCCTTTTTATAGGGCACCTGGAAGGACCCCAGGTGCTCAACGAGCTTCTTCTGGCCGCTCTTCTGGGTGTGGTGGAAGTGTGGCCAAATAGGGCCATGAAAGCGTCCATCCACCCCCTGGTGGTGGCTATGGGCCCCAGCAGGGTTGAGCTCCCATACTCATGACCTGTGGCCCAGCTGGAAACCAAGGGGGCTTCCTCCTGTCAGTCCGGGGGAGAAACTGTCCAGGAAATACTCTCTCCCCCAGTCCTTCCATACTCAGGGTGTCCCGGCCAGGTATAAGAGCTCAGGCCGTCCGCCACAATATATATATATATATATAGTGACAAAGGGGCTATACGAGCACTCGTCCCGACACAGACAGACACGGGAGGCACACTTATAAAACAAATAAATGTTTTATTTTTCTTTTATTTTCATTGTTTCCCACGGGCACAACACAGTCCCAAATAAAACACAAACCCACACAATTCCTTCCACTCTTCTCTCTATCTCCTCCACTTCTCTCCGGCAAGCTTTGTCTCCCTCCTCTCAACTCTGGTTCTTGGAGTGGTGGCTGCTGGCTCCTTTTATAGCCCACCCAGAAGTGCTCCAGGTGTTTGCTGACGCATTTCCGGCTGAACTTCCAGGTGTGGCAGAAAACCCACCCACATGGGCTCAGGGACAATTGCAGCACATCCTGGCGGCACCTCCAGATCCCAACAGGGCTGTAACGAACTCTAGTTCCCATGATGCCCTGCGGGAGTCCAAGGTATCAATGCCATCCAGGGGGTTTGCCATTTAGCGTTCCGGGGAGGTGATGCTCTGTCCACACTTGCTCTCCTTGTCTTTCCAAGGCAGAGGCGTCCCGGCTGGGCAGGGGCCCCGGCCATCCACTATCTATCTATTATGTATTGCCATTCAGTTCTGTCTATCTATCTATATAGTGCCTTTCAGTTCTATCTATCTATCTATATAGTGCCTTTTAGTTCTATCTATCTATCTATCTACCTATATAGTGCCTTTCAGTTCTATCTATCTATC